>MU227475.1:2576662-2600913 GCA_018584345.1 Thuja plicata | reverse complement strand
TATATATATATATATATATATATATAATTTTTATTTATTTTTTTGAAATATAAATGCAAGAAAAAGAAATCTATTTCTATGTTCATGCAAAATTTACTATGAAATGTAAATCCAACACCAAGGAAAAGAAAGAGTTGTCTATCGCGGGTTCACCAAAATGTAATATCTAAATTTGGCTCATAAAAGATTTCTTAAGTAAGATTTGCATAATGAGATAAGCAAGAGATCCTAAGGCCAATTTTAGTTTCTTACACTTAATTATTATGATAAAAAGGATGCAAAGGAGCATGTAAAGAATAGTGGGATAAGATACCTACCTCATAATATAGCAGATATGGAAAAACTCATTTTTCTAAAGTCGGTAGACTGTTTCTGAAAGAATTGATAGATGATCCCGAACTGGAACGCTAAGACCAACAAAACCCAGAAATATTTTCCTGATCTGATGTCATCTTGTGAAAAAGGTCGACCTTGACCACAAATGTCAACCTTGACCCAATAATGTCGACCTTGACCTGCACAGGTCCGACAGAGAATCTATTCACGCTGTCCTAAAGAAAGCCAAAAAGGGTATCCGGACCTGGTCTTAGATCTGTTGTTCTGCACCTACAAATATCTGAAAAGAGGGGTTTTGGGGTGGCTATATAGGGTTTTTCCTTAGTCAAACCCCCATTTTGATGATCTCCACCTCCATGAATAGTCGAATATAGAATGTATGGTGTGTGTGTGTATTGCTCTTTTGAAAAGAGTCTTTAAACATGCAATATCAAGATCTAATCTTCTAGATTAACAATCCTAACATAACATGGAAATGAGAAAGCAATGCATAGATTTGAATATGACAAAGAAAGCATACCAAGCCCCCAAGGCTAAATTATTCCTATCAACTCACAATCCGTAATTGCTACCCCATGATAATGTCCTTTGAATGCTTGAATGTTGAGAATAGTAGATCTAAAGAGAGATCCTTCTTGCTTCAATGAAGATACACCATAGATTGTCCTCAAAATGCTTGATCAAAGATAATGATATGTCCTCCTAGCTTCTCCTTCTATATCATCCTCTTGCTTGTTTGCATCATCATTTCATCATGTCATCTCCCGATTTCATTTTCATTCTCAAATGAAGGCAAAAGAGAGTGTTTATATAGATATCTCAATATAGGTCTCCTAGGGCAATGCAAGGGACCCAAATTCAAATTTCACCTCAAATCATGGTCCAATCACAATCACCAACTAAGGAGGGAACATAATAATTCAAATTATCAGAGAAAACACTTCTGCATCCGAACTCGGGGACCTATTTTAAGTTTCGAACCCCGATAAGTTCCAGATTTGAAAGCGGGGACCAACACCCGACAGAGGTCTATGTCGACCTCACCCTTGACCTAGGTCAAATTTGACCTCGACCCTAACCTGAGGTTTTAGGCAGGTCACCAGAAAGTTGCTGAGAGGTTCCCAGGTCAGTCGGGGACCTAGGAAGGTGGGGGAATGTGCCAGAATGTTAAGAAGGCCTAGAGAGAGAGTAGGATGAAGCCCAGGAGGACCAATACACAGGTCCTACCTAGAGAAAAGATCCATGGAGAGGGAAATCTAGGAGGATCCACAAGATCCTAATCCTAATTTCACCTACACATGTATAATCAAGCACAAATGCAAATCTAATATGCAGACATACTAAATGAGGGTGCTAAACCTATCAAAATGGAAGTGCTTCCATTTTAAGATGATACAATAGCTAGCAGACACGTGGGTCAAATCCATACTCCTATCTTCTCCCACCATAGCCAAGTTGTTTCTTCTATTTCCAGTGTCAGAACTATCCTCCTCCCTGGTATTCCTCAGATGACCCCTCTTAGTTTTCCCTTCAATCTTCACCTTCTTCAGCTCTCCATCGTCCCTAGGTTTGCATCTTCCTCCTCATCCTCGATATATCTCTCTCTCACCACTTTCTATTTCATTCATGTGTTTGAGGTGATTCTATGGGACCTACTCCAACTTTCATTGTCCTCCTCATCTGAATCCTCAATATTAATTTGTTCCTCCTTCACATTTTTAGTGGGCCTCTAGAGAGATTTTTTTATTCTCTTCCCAGAAGGTGTGGGGGTTTTTGAGGAGGAGGTCGGGGGGAAGGGTTCACAGCTTTCATAGTGGGGTCTTTAGTTGGGTCGGCAGTGGTTTCCTACATAGAATTGAATCTGGAGGGGACATAAAGCTTGGTAAAAATTATAGAGGCGGAGAATAAGCCCTTGGTGCATAATACAATAATTATTTCTATTTTCTTCTTGTCTCTCATATCAAACACAGAAGACTCCATGGAATGAAGTAGGAAGAACGGAATAGAGATTTCCTTAAAATACTTAAAATGATTCAAAAGCGAGAAATGATAATAATAGTAAACCCCAAATCTACCTTCCAGAGTCAAATATTTCATGATAATTAAGCATACCTTTTTCGAGGGACCCGACAGTTCCTCACGCTTAAAACCCCAACGAAAATGAGCAGTGTTCTCTGTTTTCCTGAAAAAAAATGTTCAGGTTGGTTTCATCCTTAATTTCATCACTTTTTTCCATTTCCTATCTTACAAAGAAAGCCTCGTGGCCTGAGGTATAACCTCCTCATTGATTTCAAAAGTGATGTCGTTGATGGTGACCTTACGACCTATTGATGATAATTATTCAATTGTGTATTGTCATTGAGGTTTACACAAGTATAGTGATGTTTACACAAATGTCTAATCCTATCCGAGCACAGTCAATGTTTGTCTAGCTCTCTCAGGCATTAAAGATGACCAAAGTGATTTTTAGTTCTAACCGAGTTCACTCAAGCATTACAGTGTTGGTCGAGTGTTGAAGGATTTTAGTGTTGACCGAGTAAAACAATTAGTGTCAGCCGACTAACAATGGCTTATATTTTATGGATAATTAGTTATATGCAGCCGATAGACATGAGTTTTATTATTTATTTCAAAGGATATTAAGGCCAACTTGATAAGGCTTAACATATATATATATATATAAGGTCAAGTTTGGATTGAATAGTGGTGGTGATGTGGAATTGCATGTGAAGTGTGATATGAAGAGTGAAGGTGAAATCATATGAAATTCTGATTAAGGACAAAATATAGAGGACTGCAACAGAATATCCAATCAGTAAGGATCAAGTATTTAATCCAGAACAAAGATCTGAATTAGCAAAGATAGTTTCTTATCAAAATAGGTCAATCCATTGTTACTTTCTAACAATGTTAGTAGTGATCAAAATCTCTTAATAGAGTAGACTTAACAGTATTTTGTAAATCCTCTCACAAGGTGACATTTCTACATTGAAGTGTTTGCCGATCTCTAACAAGTCCACTCCTTATAGGGTGATTAAATCCTCTAATAGGGTCATACCTAACAGTGTGTTATTCTAGCCTTTAATAGGGTTGGCTCCTAACAGGGCTCACTTCAAAAGAGTGAAAAATAGTGACTAGTTGTTATTGGTGGTTTTTCCCATATTGAGTTTCCACGTTAAATCTTGGTGTTATCTGTGTACATTTCATTTGCTTTATGGTTTATGTTTCTGCAATTAATTACTAAAGATAATCATAGTTAACATCTTAAGATTTGCTATGTTAACCGAGTGACAGTGAAATATCTATGTTAACCGAGCAATTGTGTTAAATTTTTTTAAGACATCTAAGGGACTTGGATTTGTTTTTGTGGTAACTGATTCACCCCTCCCCTCTTAGTTACTCAACTCATTGCCAACAATTGGTATCAGAGCACCAAGTGCTCATAGGGAAGGTTTAAAGGCCTAAGCTAAAGATCAGAGATGTCTTACAGAAGTGAGATCCCTAAGCTCAAAAAGGACAACTTCGATGCATGGCAAGATCTAACAAGGCTACATCTATCTACTGTTGGAGATACTGGTTTGCAATTCTTGGATCACAAGTATGTGGAACCACTGAGACCTATGTCTGTGGATCAGATGGTGGAAATGAAGTATCATAACATAATGATGATTGATATAGCCTTTATAGTCAGCTATTTTGAATTTGATCAAGTCAAGGACTGCCCTACTGCCTTTGATATGTGGAACAAACTACATGATATCTATGGAGGAGATGAAAATGTAAAGAGAGTCAAAGTAGAAAGTCTCAGAGGTCAGTTTGATATGATAAAAATCGAAGAAGGAGAAAATGTTACAAAATATAGTGAAAGAATCAAGATAAGTGTTAGTGCAATCAGAGCTGTTGGTGGAACTATCGAAGACAAAACAATAGTCAGTAAGGTATTAAGAACTTTACTTCCTATCTATGCAATTAGAGTTTCATCTATTCAAGAGATGAGATGTAGTAATGACATAACTCTAGATGGATTGATTGGGAGATTATCAACTTTTCAGTTGGATAACTTTGACAATTATTCTCCTAATCCTAGCAATCTTGAGTCAGCATTCAAAGCTAAATTAAACCTTGGAAAGATGAATGAAAAACAAATTGACAATGATAGTGATGATGATTCTGATGATGAGGATCTGGAAATTATTGAAGTATTACTTGCAAGGAGAGTTGCAAAAGGAAAAGGACAATACAAAGGAAGAATACCATTGATTTTCTTTTCGTGTGATAAGGTTGGTCACATTGTTGCTAAGTGTCCGAACAAGGAAGACAAAGGTGAGAAAAATTTCAACAAGTATAAAGGCAAGAAAGATTACAAAAGCTACAAAAGCTGCAAGGACAAAGGTAAGAAATCTTGTTATATTGCTAAAGATTATGGTAGCGATGAAGATGAAGATGAAATGGTTTACATTGCTATCAAGGATGAGTCAGATAGTGAAGACAATGAAAAGACAACACCATACTCTCATATTGGCAAGAATGGCGCCTGGATAATTGATAGTGGTTGTTATCACCACGTGACTGGTGATAAAACCAAATTTGAACATCTTGAACACTATGATGGTGGGAGTGTTAGTTTTGGGAATGACGAACCCTGCTATGTGAAAGGTAAAGGTTGTATTGATCTTACTGAAGGAATCAAATGTGATAATTATTATTGGGTTGAAGGACTAAGGCGTAATCTAGTAAGTGTGGCACAGCTGAATAACATTGGTTTCAAGGTAGAATTCATGAATGGAAAGGCCAAGCTCCTGGATGGTAGAGGAAACCTAGTTGGAACTGGCAGGTAAACAAAAGGTAATCTATTTTATCTTGATCTTAATGAAAGTTCATGTTTTATTGCACAAGTAGAAGAAAGTTGGCTATGGCATAAAAGGTTGTGTCATGTGAACTTTGACAACCTGGTCAACATAAGTAAGAATAGAAGAGTAAGAGGTATTCTTGTCCTAAAGAAACCTGAGCTAGCAATATGCAAACAATGTCAAATTAGGAAGATGGGAAAAACAAGCTTCAAGAGCAAGAACTAAAATATAGAAGAAGTCTTGGAATTGGTGCATATTGACTTGTGTGGACCAAATAGAACAATAATTTACATAGGTGAGAAGTACTTCATATCTATTTTTTGATGATCATTCCAGAATGATGACTGTTATGTTTCTCAAAGAAAAATCAGAAGCTTTTCAAAAATTCAAATGGTACCTAGCCAGAGTTGAAAAGGAAACAGGAAAGAAACTTAAATGTCTAAGATCTGACAAAGGAGGAGAATTCATTTCTAATGAATTCAATGAGTTCTACAATGAAAGAGGAATCAAAAGACAAGTATCTGCCCCAAGTACACCGCAACAGAATGGTATTGCAGAAAGAAGGAACATATCCATTATGGATTGTGCAAGAAACTTGGTGATTGAGAAGGATGTTGCTACCAAATACTGGAAGGAATCCATTAGCACTGCAATTCACACCTTGAATTGAGTTTAACTGAAGAAAGGTACTAAGAAGACACCTTTTGAATTATGGTATGGCTATAAACCTAATGTTCATTATTTCAAAGTATTTGGAAGTAAATGCTACATCTTGAAGGAAACAAGAAATGAAAAATTGTATGTAAAAGGTGATGAAGGTATATTCCTAGGCTACTCCAGCAAAAGCAAAGCATATAAATCTTTTAATCTTACTACTCATAAATTCATAGAAAGTGTGCATGTGGTGATACTATACCTAAAACACGGGCAATGGTGATTGGACAACAACCTTGTCAACCACTGAATTCATCAGCACAAACCTTGTTGCAACCTGTGCAAACAGTGATGCTAACTGAAGAAACTGAGCCACAAACAAAGGGAACCGAGTCTTAGACTGAAGAAACTGAGTCATGGATAGAGGCACCTGAGTCACAGACAAAGGTACCTGAGTCACAGACAGATACACCTGAGTCTCAGACAGTGGAACCTGAGTATCAGATAGAAGAACAATACAAAATATTTGAGCATGGTGAACATAGTGGAGCAAGCCCAAAATCGAAGAGGAAGGATCTTGTACTTGCAAAATGTTTTAGAAGACATCATGCACCTGAACAAATAATTGGAGATCAGACAGAAGGTGTAATGACAAGGAAAAAAAAAGGTACATGTTTACTTAGTGAAATTGAACCTAGAACTGTTAAAGATGCATTGAATGATGAGAATTGGATTGAAGCAATGAATGAAGAAATTGAGCAGATTGAAAAGAACAAAACCTGGACTGTTGTAGCTAGACCAAAAGACAAGAATGTGATTGGTACTAAGTGGGTATTCAAAAACAAGATGAATGAGAAAGGTGAAGTTTCCAGAAATAAAGTTATATTAGTATGTAATGGATATGCTCAAGAAGAGGGTATTGATTATGGAGAAACTTTTGCTCCTGTTGCAATATTTGAAGGAGTCAGAACTCTTCTGGAATATGTTGCACATAAAGGATTCAAGGTATATCAAATGGATGTAAAAACTCCATTCTTGAATGGAATTCTAGAAGAGGAAGTCTATATTGAGCAACCTGAAGGCTTTGTAGATCCTAACAAAAGGAATATGGTTTTCAAACTGCACAAATCATTGTATGGACTAAAGCAAGCTTTGAGAGCCTAGTATGAAAGACTACATGGTTACTTGATAAGTATTAGATTTCAGAGAACTAATGATAACAGTAGCTTGTACATCAAAGAAGGACCTCAGAACAAGATACTATTGGCAGAAATATTTGTTGATGGCATATTGTTTACTGGATATGATGACTTATGCAGAGCATTCTTAGAAGCTATGAGTAAGGAATTTGAGATGTCTATGTTTGGTGAGATCAAATTCTTTGTTGGCTTACAAGTTTACCAGATGAAGGATGGTATCTACATTACTCAGTCTAAATACATAAAACAGATACCGAAGAAATTTGGGATGGAAAATTCTAGACCAGTTGGAACACCTATGCCTACTGGACATAAGCTATCTAAGGATGATGATTCAAAGGAGGTAAATCAGACTACATACAGATCCATGATTGGCAAACTTCAATATGTTGTTCACACTAGACTTGATATTGCATTAGAAGTCAGTATTGTTGCAAGGTTTTCAGTCAATCCTAGAGAGAATCATTTGATGGCTATCAAAAAGATTCTAAGATATTTTAAGGGTACTGAAGATTATGGATTATGGTATAAGAAAGGAGGAAAATTTGATTTGAAGACTTTTCCTGATGTTGATTGGGCAGGAAGTCTCGATGACAGAAAGAGCACAATTGGTGATCACTAATTCTTGTAAAGAGGTTAGTCTCCTGGAAAAGCAAGAAACAAAACTGCATTTCTCAATCTACAGCAGAAGCAGAGTATGTTGCTGCAACAGTAAATTGTTCAAATATCATATGGTTCAAACAGCTGTTTTAAAGTTTGAAGGTGGAAATCACAAAACCTATCATTAGCTATTGCGACAACACTAGTGCTATTAACATTTCTAAGAACCTGTGATGCATACTAAGACCAAACATATTGTAATAAAGTGTCATTTCTTGAGGGAATTGGTTCAGGACAAGGAAGTAAGATTGGAATATGTGAATACTAAAGAACAAATTGCAGACATATTTACAAAACCATTACCTAAGGATGCATTTTTGTATCTTAGAGGAGAGTAGGGTTGATTCCCCTAACTGAGGCTCACTAAAACATAGTTTAGTGATGCATCAACCAAGCTACATAACAAACTTAACATGTTGATGCAGATAATTAGAGCTTATTGCATATGAATCAGTACAAATAGGTACATTACAATTTCATTAGATATGTCAGTTTGTGTCTTTGGCATTGGTTGTCAAAGAGGCAAAGATTACTTTATATCATATTGATCAGTGAAAGAGGGAGAGATTACTGATGGAGAGATTGATGACAGAGGGAGAACTTTATTAGAAACATAGATTAATGTAAGAGGGAGAAATCTGTATTTCAGTGATTGAGGAAGAATAAAAATGAAGCTAAGGACATTAATAACATTTCATTCTTATGTATGTTGCTCTATAATTCTTTGTATTATGACATGTTGTATTTCCATCAATGCCAAGGAGGGAGATTGTTGATGACAATTATTCAATTGTGTATTGTCATTGATGTTTACACAAGTATAGTGATGTTTACACAAATGTCTAATCCTATCCGAGCACAGTCAGTGTATGTTGAGCTCTCTCAGGCATTGAAGATGACCAATGTGATTTTTAGTTCTAACCAAGTTCACTAGGGCATTATAGTGTTGGTCGGGCGTTGAAGGATTTCAGTGTTGACCGAGTAAAATAGTTAGTGTTAGCCGACTAACAATGGCTTATGTTTTATGGATGATTAGTTATATGTAGTCGACATACATGAGTTTTATTATTTATTTCAAAGGATATTAAGGCCGACTTGACAAGGCTTAACATATATATAAGGTCAAGTTTGGATTGAATAGTGGTGGTGATGTGGAATTGCATGTGAAGTGTGATATGAAGAGTGAAGGCAAAATCAGATGGGATTCTGATTAAGGACAGAATACAAAGGAATGCAATAGAATATTCGATCAGTGAGGATCAAGTATTTAATCTAGAACAAAGATCTCAATCAACAAAGATAGTTGCTTATCAAAATAGGTCAATCCATTGTTACTTTCTAACAATTGTAGCAGTGATCAAAATCTCTTAACAAAGTAGACTTAACAGTCTTTTGTAAATCCTCTCACAATGTGACATTTCTACATTAAAGTGTTTGAAGACCTATAACAAGGCTACTCATTACAGGGTGATTAAATCCTCTGACAGGGTCACACCTAATAGTGTGTTATTGTAACCTTTAACAGGGTTGGCTCCTAACAAGGCTCACTTCAGAAGAGTGAAAAATAGTGACTAGTTGCTATTGGTGGTTTTTCCCATATTGGGTTTCCACATTAAATCTTGGTGGTATCTGTGTACATTTCATTTGCTTTATGGTTTGTGTTTCTGCAATTAATTACTAAAGATAATCATAGTTAATATCTTAAGATTTGTTATGTTAACCGAGTGACAGTGAAATATCTATGTTATCTGAGCAATAGTGTTAAATTTGTTTAAGACATCTAAGGGAATTGGATTTATTTTTGTGGTAACTAATTCACCCCTCCCCTCTCAGTTACTCAAATCATTTCCAACAATGACCATCCCAAGTGCCCACCAGTTGCATGGAAATGTTCTCATCACATCCTTTCATGGCTTCCACGCAAGGATACAGACCACCTTCTTTGAGATACATAATAGCACATGAGTCCTTGAGATACATAATAGCACATGGGTCCTTGAGGAACCCATACTTAATTTTTGGAGGCTCCACCCTAACCATGTCTTTGCCCATCTTAGTGCTTGAATATGAGTCCTACACCTCTCCTAGTTACTCACAGACATCCCACTTCTAGTTCCATAATTACAATCCTTAAACCACTTCAACCAACTCGCCAACCAATCTAAACTTTGATTTTTATTATTCTTCACCACTCTACCAATTAAAATTTAGAAAAAATCCACACCGTCATTAAAAAACATGATATGATGTCATCTTGTGTACATAAGAGTGTCATTCACATGATTAAATTTTTTGATAATATAAAAATCTTCCCACTTTTTAGAATGATTACAACCCTCAAAATTGTTAATATCATTAAAGTTAGAAGTCTTTTCACTTTCCCCGTAGTCCCTAAAAATCCCTATGAGATCATCCAGTCCGAGCTTAGGCGTACAACCACCTTTTTTGACAATGATGAGCCTTCTTATCATACAAGTGTGTGTGTGTGTGTGTGTGTGTGTGTGTGTGTGTGTGTGTGTGTGTATTGACACTGACTCAATATTGGATGACAGATTATATGCTATCTCTGACTTGGTTCACACGGATTTCATGAAGACATAATCAGAGTTATTTTTTATGATGACATATTTCAGGGATATCCTATCTAACAAAAAATCATTTAATTTTATATAGAGCATTAAACATATTGTGTTATTTTGATTTATGAATATTTAATAACTAACAAGATAGGAAAGTGAGGATTAATGTTGGTATGCTCTTTCTTTTTGGATGTATGTAAGTACTTCAAGGAATTGGGTATAAGGAACACATTTCCTCCTCTAATAAGTGAATGATAATCATGAATAAACATACCATGCTATGATGATAGATCAATGAAACAATGTATCATGATCCATTCCCCAATATCCAGGTAGGGGGTTCTGTAACAAATGTAAAATTGTAATTGGTAAAGTAATAACTGTAATAAGGAGCCAATATATAAAAGAATAGCTACAGAATGAAGGAAACTCAACTATGTAAATGAGGACTTGTCCTCATATATCACTGATATACAAAGCAGGGTATGCAATATATCAACATACAGGACTTTAGAAAAGTCTTGGGCCAAACCGGAGGTTTTCTTTTCTTCGTTCTTTCCTACCGGTGCCCGCATGAACGAAGATGTATATCTTGTAAATTATCAAAAATTAAATTTTTTGGCTAAGGCCTTTTACCCATCCAAAAAAACATCAATAGAAATTTAAATAAATTACTTTATTTAATAATTAAAATTATTAAAAAAAGATATGTGTGTGTGTGTGCCTGTTTTGAAAAAAAGGGCACCCATTAAGTCGGCCTTGTCTTGGACCAAGACAAGCTCGACTATATGTGTGTGTGTGTGTGTGTGTGTGTGTGTGTGTGTATTTATGTGTGTGTGTGTGTGTGTATCTATGTATATATATATATATATGTGTGTGTGTGTGTGTATACACACACACACACACACACAATTTCAATTATACTTTAAGGTTAATTCCAAAACTGGGGTTTGACCAAGGCAAACCCCTCCCCCCCCCAACAAACAAACCATTTTTCTTGTAGGGACATGTTCAGAACATCGAATTGGATTGCAGATTTAGATACCCTTTTTGGCAAACTATCAGGATCTGGAAATAGATTTTTTGTCAGAGATTTTGGGTCAGAATCGACATTCTACTATGGGTCAAAATCAAAAATTGTGGGTCAAAGGTGAAAATCATTTATGGGTCAGAATCTTCATTTTGTTCTGGGTCAGAATCAAAAATTTTGGGTCAAAGGTGACATTCATTTTTGGGTCAAAATCAGAACTGAGCCAGATTGGAAAAAGATTTATGGGTTTTCTTCATCTCCGCATTTTTGTTCTAGATCCTATTGCATATTTTCCAAAAACTTAGTGTAGACACCCGAAAACAACATTCTTTACATCTGTAGCATTTTAAGGTTAGTACTTGTCTTCAATTTATTTCAATTAAAGTTTTTAATCTTCTTAAATTTAACACACATTCTCTTATATAAAACGGAAGTTAGGGTTTCTATTTATCTCTGTCCTTAATAGGTTGATTCATTTATGCATTGATCCTTTCTTTAGGGTTAATCAATTTGGATCTTCCCTTTATGAAATTTGGGATTAAGAGGACAATCTTACCTTCTTCACTATTCCTACAACACACATTAAATTTATAATCATCCATTCACACATAACAACACAACCCACATATTTTTTCCTTTACAATATATAACACATCAAAAATTTTTTTTTATCTTATCCGCATATATATTTAATATGAATATTTCACATAGAAAAATGTCATGTACTAGATTTCATCATTTAACCTAAAAGGAACCATGAAGATAAGTTTATAACTACCATAAAAGGTTTAGGAAGTCCATTAGAAAGTCAACATGAAAAATCATAAATAAGGAATTTAAACCTTAATAGTATCTAAGAACCACTAATAAAAATAATCAAAGCATAAAAGATAGACAAACAAAGCCATTAATTAGACTCATCACCTACCTTCATTGTGAAGTCATATCACCTCACCTTACCCTCAACCAATGTAAGACCTTCATTCATTGTGCATCTTGTGACACCCTCCTAGGTGATACCCTTTACTGAAAACACTTCGATGTAATGGTCCTTTGGTGTCTAGGATGAGGATAAGCTCAAACAAAATTGTTAGAGATTCACCAAGGAATCTGTGGTGCACATTTTAATGGTCTTACTCTTAAAAAGAAGCTCTTGCACACAGGTTATTATTGACCCACTATGGAACATGATGCCTATCACTTTGGGAAGAAATATGTGCCCTGTCAGTAGCACAATGATCTAATACACACACCATCTCAATCCCCATAGCCTATCATTACACCTTTGCCCTTTTCACAATAGGGGATCAATCTCATAGGAAAAATACATCTCACCTCCTCTAGTGGTCATAAGTACATCATTACCACCAATGAATATTTTAGAAAATGGATCAAGGTCATTCCTTTGACCTATAATACTAGCAAGAAGATTTCTAAGTTTATACTGAACTACCTTATTTTTTGTTATGACATCCCTCAAAGTATACTAACTAATAATGGTCCATCTTTCAAGATAAAGGATGTCAAAGATCTATGTCAGAGATTTGGTATTATTCTACACTTTTCCTCCATTTATCACCCCCAAGGGAATGATCGAGTTGATGCTACATATAAACCCATTATCAAAATCCTTAAAAAGATAGTCAGTAAAGTTGGTCATGATTGGTACTTGTATTTAAATCATGCCTTGTGGGTTTATCCTACTTCCATCTGCACACCCATTGGTGTCACGCCATATTATGTCATCTTTGGTGTCGAAGTCATCCTTCTTGTTGAGATCAAGCTCCTATCTCTTAAGGTTTCCTTACAAAACCTATTGCTAGATGAAGATTATATAGTTGCATGGTTGCGAGAACTCCAAATCCTTAATGAGAGATGTCTTAATGCCTTAAATCACCTATGTGTGTATCAATATCACCTATGGCTAAAATATAACAACAAAATCAAGCCTCACAAGTTTTAAGTAGATGATCTAATTCTCATTCAAAATTAAAAGAATTTACAGAGTTGTGATAAGGAAAGTTTGAGCCTATTTGGTTGGGCTCTTATGTCATCACCGCCAAGTTTGAGTTTAAGGCATATAAGCTTTCCACAATAGAAGGAGATCATCTCCTCAATCCTATTAACATTATGCATCTCAAGCACTTATACATGTGACCCATTAGGGAATGCCATCACCTAAAATAAAAAATACCCCAAAAAATTGTCCATCAGTGAAAACCACTTCGGTGGCGCTATGGATAAGTACCATGGTGAAAACTTGTTTCAAGCACCATGCCTAGTATTTAGATCTATCATCTATCTTGGCATCATATACTTCATTCATACTTTTTGTTAGTACCCTTCCACCTTTTGCATATCTGTGCAGGAATCCTACTATTTCCTCTCCTCTATCCCAGTCCCATATCTCATTCCCCTTTTGTCGCCCCATAATTTGATGACAAGGATGAATCTCCCCATACTCATAATAAAGGATACATTCCCCATTTATTCCACTACAGTGAGCTTACCCCCATTACACTGAGCTTAATCCTACCCTTCCAAGCTTTGAATTATACATTACACACATCTTGTTCACATCGTCTTACATCAAAATCAAATCCCAAGACTTGGTTTCACAATTGTTATTTTATTTCACGATTATTTCTAGTCTTATGTTCTTGATAATACTGTCAATCCTTTCCCTTAGGGATGCATCCTTCATAAGCGTGACAATCATCATCACTCAATCATCACATGGTCCTGATAATGACAATAATTGTGGATTGAATGACCACTTAGTATCATCATTAGGTATTTTATTTGGTTTTATCTTTTGTATCCTTGTTTTTACTGACTCAAAATTGCCTTGATATATCCATTTGTTGGTGCATCTTGACTAGTTTATACTGGGATGTTATTTTTACAATATGATGTGTTTGTGGTTGGTTTAGTGCATGATCCCACATGTTGGTTATTCAATCATGGTTATGTATGTGTTGCATTGGGGCATGTCCTTTGCATATTCCCACCAAGTATTGTTGGAGCATATAGGTTCTTTTCTTAATTAATTAAACCATATTGATTTATTCACTAAGTCACTTATTGCTTTATTTTCACTTAAGCTAAAATTAGGTTCATTAGTAATTAATTCTTTCATCTTAGGGTTTTACCTTTTAGGGTTTCAATCTCCTTTTTACAAGGATTGATCTCTTATGGTTATTCATTAATGCATATACATTTTTTGCCTCTGGCTTTTAGAGCACTTCTTTTGTGTTTTCAATTTCTCTTATTCATGACAGGTTATTTGCATGCTTGTGTTCACTAGGTTTTTTGAGAATTTGTCATTTATGAATTCTAACATGGTATCAGAGCTTCAAACCTACAGCTTCATGTTTGTATTTTGAGGGATCTTGTCTTGAAAGCTAAGTTTTTGGTGCTTTTTGCACTCTTTTTTGGCATCACCATTGAATTCAGAATGCTAAAATTAGTCAAGATTGACTATAAGTTTGTCTTTTTGGGACACAGAACATCTAATTTGTAAGGGTTTAAAGCTTTTTTTATCCAAGGGAAGTACTATTTTTGGAGCTCTTTGGACCCAACAGACCTCACCGTCAACTTCAGAAGGCCAGTTCGATGAATTTTCATATAAAATTTGACCTATTTCGGCCATCAAAGCATCTGGAGCAAAAATTTGCCCCCTGCTATATAGTTGTATAAACACATTTTTCGAGGAAAAAACCAATCAAATATTTTAAAAACAAAATCAAAAAAATCAAAATCAGCATTGTTTTGATTTTTTAATAAAGTCTTTTATAAAAAAGAACTTTACGCCAAAGTTTTTATAAAACTATTTGTATGAAAAAACATTTTCCATTCTTTAAGAAGAAAGTACGCTAAAAGAAATTACACCTGTGCAAGTGGTGATTTCAGTGGTCATAGGTATGAGGTATGGTTTAAATTTGATGGTTATGAACCCATCATTCAGTTTGGCCCTTTTGCCATAAAAGTAGTTGTTAGGTTTTTTGTCATATCTTGAGCATACGACATCAAAATTGGGCAAATGAGATGTCGTCGAAAAGCTCGTTCCGAGTCAGTTTTGATTATTCTGGTCTCATTTCCAGATTTTTCAGTTTGTATTCTTTTTTACATAGTTAAATACATAAGATGATTTTTGCACTCTGAGGGACATAACTTCCACGTCATGGCTCCATTTTTGAAAATGATAGGCATTGGAAAGGCATTTCAATGATATTTCCATATCTATAGGATATTTTATCAGAAAATGTATCAAGTACACATGCAATAGTCAGATTTTTTTTTTGCATTTTATAGCTTCCAAATTTCAAATTTGTATTGGGGTTTGGATTTTTGTGTTGTGGGTGTGGTCATTTCTTATTTTCTACATCAGAAATCAGAAACCTCTCTCTCTAAAACACATTCAATGTGATGGAAACTTCTTCATGTGACCATCTTACTCCACACAATTATTTTACTAGGAAGACACATATGAATATACTTCTCATGTCTAAGGGGTTATGGTCCTATTTGGATGAGAATCAACCTATTTTGTAGCATCCCTTTGAGGTTCTACAACATAGAAATAAAATGGAAGAGGCTATGGGTTTGATGTTCTTACATGTTTCAGATAGTATTCTTTTTCACCTGAGGGGTTGCGCAACTCTTCGGGCTATATGCACTAAGTTTGAAGATATTTTTGGCAGCATTAATCAGTTCAAGGCATTGCAGATTGAGGCAGAATTGACTTCCTTGGCACCCGATTCTTTTCTCTCTATTGAGGATTTTATGATGAAGTTCAAATAACTCCGATCACTTTTTTCAGGGTTGTGGTAAGAACAAGACTGACACATAGTGCATTTATCTAATTATTACTAAGCTTCAAGGTCCTTTTAGATTTTCTCTTCTACCTTCTATTCCACCATGGATGTTTTGGGTCCTTGATTTACCATGCCTACATTTGAGGTTTTTTGTGATCGTTTGACATGAGAGAAATCCAAGATTGCACAGTTGGATGCTCTTCCAGGATCACAAACCCATGCATTGGTAGCTCACACATCTTCAAGGAAGCAGGAGCAGAAAAATAAGTCACAAACCATAGAGTCTAGGAAGGATTCTTGTTCTCAACACTCCTTTAACCCACATTCTCCTAATGGGAAAAAATCAAAGACAAAAATACCTAAGTGTGCGTATTGTAAAAATCCCAATCATGATGAGTCTCATTGTAATGAGAAGAAGATATATGGATATGGAAAATAAATTTAAGATTTGACACCTCTTCTTAAGAAGAGAAACATTGATATTCCTTCTTCTTCTACTTCTCACAGTCTTCTTCTTCTTCATTATTCCAGACATATGGATAGGACATAGGAAAGGGCCATGCATTATGTGCAACTGCTAGTCCACAAACTTCTAGATGGCTACTGGATTTAGGTGTTTCACACTATATGGCATCTTCTCATGATTTATTATCTTCTTTTGAGGCTTCTCCTACCCCACAGATTTTGATGGGGAATAGCACTGTTATGACTGTATGTGGGAAAGGTTCTATTGAAATTGATGATGGTGCATTCAATGATTTACTATGTGTTTGATCTTGTCCTATAATCTTCTCTCTATCTATCATATTACTCACAATGGGATAGGGAAGATAGTTGATTTCACATGAGATTCAATGCACATCAGAGACAATGAGACATGAAATGTTGTTGCAACAGGTATAGTTGATCATTCTTTCTGCATGTACTCTTTCTCTCATTTTGGTCCACCATCTCCACTGTTGGAGAATAACTCTCCTTTTTCACGAGAGCCTATTGAGTAAATTTGGGTCACTTGAACTTATGTGTTGTTCCTAAGACCAACATTGTGACTTCTACACCTCTACCTCCTATTGAGTTTAGATCTGTTCAGCGGGATTCCTCTTCAACTTTGCTTAACATTATTGCTCCAAGCATTGAGCCACCTAGTGCAGTTGTTGAAGACATATTAGAGGAAATTCATCTCCTCTCGAATGATAAATTCAACACATCTATTATCCCACCTTTATTGGAGAATCCATTGCAGGATTCTCATGCGTTCTCTTTTGAGCATTAACTAGGCCTTCCAATTTCACCTCGCATTCAAGGGTTTCCTCTTCTCTGTCCATTGCCTTTGTTTCTTCTGCATTGAAGCCACATTGGTCTAATCACTGACACATGTGTTCTAACATTCTGTGGGGATTTTGAGTCTCGATCCTCTCTCATGGGGGGTTGGTTGTACTTATTATTTTGAGAGAGTCTCTTCTGACATTGCATTTGTACTCTTTTTTCCATCTCTTTTTGGAGAGGGTTTTTTTTTACTGGGTTTTCTCCTTTTTCTCCGTTTCACAAAGCTTTCCTTGTACTTGGGCACCTCATCGGGCCTTGTTGTTAGGACCCATTTCTTGCTTTCTGCATTTAGTCCTAATTTTTTTAGCTTCTCCCTAAGTTCATCTTAAGGGGGTGTTGGAGTATATAGGTTCTTTTCTTAATTAATTAAATCACATTGAATTATTAATTAAGTCACCTATTACTTTATTTTCACTTAAGCTAAACTTAGGTTCATTAATAATTAATTCTTAATAATTATCAATTCTTTCATCTTAGGGTTTTACCTTTTAGGATTTCAATCTCTTTATATAAGGATTGATCTCTTGGAATTATTCATTAGTGCATATACATTTTTTGTCTTTGGATTTTAGAGCACTTCTTATGTGTTTTTAGTTTCTCTTATTCATGACAGGTTATTTGTGTGTGCTAAAAATGTGTCACACTTCTATGAATCATTATATCCAAGATCGCTCAAGAATGAGGTCTCAAATGGTGACTCATATCTTTCTATTCATGGAGTGCAAGGGTTTGTAATGGAGGCCCTCAGATTGACCTAGTTTGTGCCCATGCAAGTACACCATAAAATGAGAGATTCAAAGAGGAAGAGAAATAATGCTAGTCCCCATGATCATCAAGTATGCATGCAAATGAAAGCTATTCTATATGATAACAATGCAAGAAAGGAAATTAATCTATATGATAATAATGCATGATTATTCTATGAAAGGAAACACAAATGCAAGATTAATCTATGAAAGGAAACATGAATCTAATCTAACATGAAAGTGCAAAATTAATCTAAATGGATTGCCATGGGGCATGAAAGAAGAAGACAAGAAGAGAGAAGTTGCAATATCCAAGCTCAAGTGCTCAAAATCTCCTCCAAAATTGCTCTCCAAACCTGCAACATAACAATAGCATAAAATCTTGATTATCAAATGAGAAGGAGAGGTTTCCTTTTAAAGAACAATGGACGGTGGAGATTAAGAGGCAAAATCAAAGGCTGTGATTAAGAGGCAGTGTATTAGGGTTTCCCCACATGACTTCACTGTACAGGTTCCACCCAGATTCGTGATCAATATGCATGCTCCTAAACTCATTTCTTTTATCTGCGAGTCTAATTCCATGCAAAGAAACTATGTTATCCTTTTTTTCTAGCCTTTGATGCATAACTCCTCCTACAAAATGAAAACTAAGAATGCTCTCCACATTTAACACAACTAAAATCCTCAATCACCCTTACATTTCTAGTTGCATTTTAGTCTAGTACCACTTTGCATTCACATCTTAAGGCTCCTATTTCCTCCTTTCCATATGCAATTATGTCTCCCTACCATCCACTATGACATACATAAAAAATATTGCATCTAGGAGTGTCTCATTTTCAGTCATGGTCATTGCATTTTCACTATCCCTCTTATTTGTATTTACCTATCTGTTATAAATATTCCACTTTCATTGAATTAGGTCACCTTTTGTCTGCATTTATTCATTTTGGTTGCATTCATGTTTATATTAATAGACATTTTTCATTTTATTTTATTCATTTCCCACATGTTTCATTTAGTTCATTTTGTGTCTCGTAGTATTTGTTCATTTTTGTCATTTTGACATATAGTTCTAGTTGCATTAATGCATACATAATCATTTCAATATTTCATACATCATGTTATTATCATTGTATACACATGCATATCCATATAATAATCCATTTTCATGCATGCATAACCCATAATCCATGTCAGATCAACCTATAATAACAAATCCATTAATCTATCTCACATGCGTAATCATACATCTCATACACTAGCATACATTCAACTACATCATTGATCTATTAGTACATTGTATAATGTGTAATAATCTCATATCATAGTCTCTACACACACACACATGCGCGTACGTATGCACGCACACACGCACGCATGCACACACACACACACACACACACATAGAGAGAGAGAGAGAGAGAGAGAGAGAGAGAGAGAGAGAGAGAGAGAGAGAGAGAGAGAGTCATGATCCTCATATAAATAAATAAAAAATCATCATAATCCTGCATAATCATTATATACATACACATGCATACATATAGGAAACACATATTTAAGAATCCATCATCATCATAGTCATCAATAATATCCATAATCATCAGTAACATCCATGACCATAGTAAATGTTCATGATAAAATCATATCGTCAACCCATAGTACACCATAATAATCAATGCATACATATAGTGTTGCAAAATCATGCATTTCATTGTTATGTAGTAAAACGTGTGTGTCATAGTGCCTGTTAAGGGACACTAGCCAATGTTGCCACTATTTGAATCTATGAGGCTTGCTCCACCTCCCTCTCCCTCATCTCCACTAGGTGTCCTGGGTTCCCTCATCTCCACTAATTCTCCTAACATCATTGAGTACCATGCATGTGTCCTAGTCCTCTTAGCAAAGGAAGGAACTCTCACACCATTCAGGCAGTACCCAAAAAATAAAGAGTCCTATAGTACTCTGCCTCCTTGGCTCGTCTCTCCACTAACCTGTGAGAAATAATCACATTTGTCATACCTTGTGTAAAACTCACGAGAGTCACTACATATCATGCAACCTCATTTTTTACCTTGTATTGCTCCATACTTGCCCATGCCTCATGTAGCTAACCCTTTAGCTGTACTATCTTTGCCTTAGCCCCATCAACCTTTGTCTCCATGCCCCCACCCCAAGCTTTATCCACTCCTTTGTTGTTTCCACCTGCTCTCTCCTAGCATCCTATACCATGACCTATAAGGAACTTTGTAGGTCCACCACATGTGATCTAGTTGTATATCTCTCTATCAGTGCATCAGTTAGGTTTTTTGAAGGCTATCTATATGTGCTCTCTTAATGTCTCACTTCGCCTAAACAATATCCAGCTCTATTCGTAAACTATCTAGCTCAGACCTAGCAATATCTCTCTCTATGTCTAGTGTGTCTAACCTCAGCCTTGCCTCACCCCTATCCATATCCATACTATCCCTTGCCTCTGGTACACTCTCTAGCTCTGTGTGGGGTACTATGTTTATCACTGCTAGCCATGACCTCGACCCTGTCTAATGTCCTCCTATAGCCTATGCTACTGATCCTTGAGCCTATAACTCTGCCTCTCCTATCTAAATAGGTATCTCTCTCTCCTCCCTTTATTTTCTATACTTGCATTGCCTGCCCATGTCCCTGCACCTGTCTGCTGGCCTGTGGTGCTCTTTGTTTCTTGGTCCTCACTTCCCTCACTCTAGATGACTCTGCTTGTGGTGGATCCCCTCCTCCATCCCCTCCCTCATCATATCCTCCATCTACATGTCATCCCTAGCCTTCTCATCTACCCTCACCTACCAAATCAATCAACGTAATCAACATATGTGTGGCCCACCAGGCAACATACTCCAATGTAACTTCGACATTCTCCACATACGACCTCCAAATTCACACCACAAGTGTCATACCCTAAAATATCTACCATATAGAATAGTGTCTACATACTCCCCCATGTACTTGTCTATTGTGTCACATGTGAATGAAGAAGACCATCATTAACTACTCCTTGTACCATATCGAGCTATTGTATCACCTAACTAGGCCTATATCGCTCTACTATATGTATTGTTCGGCCTAGAAACCAACAATTTATCTATAAATAGGAGAGGTGGAATGTATCCTCCTCCCCCAGCCCCCGCACAACTTGTACGTTGTCCATGTGAATCCCATGAAGTCATCTATAATCCATCTCTTGAATCTTGTGGCACCCACTGATTAGTAATGTAATCTCCCTCGATACCTACATGTATAGGGCTCCTGAGGTTATATGTCTCAGTCTCCCATTGGTTGGAACACAAAAATGTGGTCTCATGCCCATACTAGTAATAAAGTCACACATGTCTGAGGTTCTTATGCCCCATAGACACACATGTGTACATTGTGATACAATTGCCCCAACATGATATATCCCTAGTAGTATGCCATAACACTAAAAATAGTGTGATATAATGCCCCTAACCATCCCATAGAAAAGCCATGCTCTAAAAAATTAGGCATCATCTTGACTCCTATCAATTATGCCAAATATAATGCCACTAGTGATAGTCTCATTTGTACTATCAATTGTCATCACATCCTGGTACCGCTCATTGATAATATGCGCACTCGTTGCCCGAACACTCACTGCATGTAATACTCTACAGCCTTGAGCCAGTATATCAAAATCACATCTCATATCAAAATTCATAGAATCCTCCAGATATCTAGTACTATAATAGTCACCTCTCCTATCAATAAATGAAATGATGACATCTTATTGTGTCATCGCTCTAACATGATATAATCATACTGTTGTGTTGTGTAGTCAAGGCCACTAGTGCACCCACTCTAGCCCTACCACTAATATCAGCTCCCAATTCTTATCCTTTAGTTGTGGTTGCAAATCCATAGTCACTAGATAGTGCTTGTGTGACCCAAAGGGAGGAATCACCACCTGCATCTACAACTTTGAGTCAACCTATCTTCCGTAAGCCATTAAACCTATCTTACCCTTTCCTCAAGTCAATATGGGGAATCTTTCCCCCACCATCGCCCATCCCAAAGTGTATTTGTACCCTTATCATTCATGTTTTTCCCTTATCCTTAGCCCTCAACCTCCTAGGAAGAGATATTGATTCGCCAGTGCATCCGTCAAGCCACGAAGGTGCTAATTGACACGTGTCAATCCAATTCTTAGCCCTTTCCCACCTTCCCAACTATTGCAGAGATGTCGATCTCCTAATCGACACCTCCACAAGAATTAATCCTCTCCTACATTTGCGAAAGCTTTGATTCATCAATCGACGTTTCTGCAGACATTGGTCGGTTGATTAATGTCTCCGCCCCGCCACATATTTTTCTCATTAATACCCCTCATAAATGCACTTAAAATGAACAAGTAGAAAAAGTACAATGTAAGGGTTGGATGCCTAGTAAATCTTCATACTCTGATGGTTGCTATTATACTCTTATGTGCTCTCCAAGGTGGTTCTTTACCCTCACGTTTTCCATTGCTTTCATCTAGAGCTCCTTCTTTTGATTTATGAATGTGACAATGACACCTTGTATGACCCCCCTAGCTTATTTGTAACCCTCCCATTGGCCCCTCATTCACTCCTTGGCCCTTTTTTGTCGTTGCTTCCTCCCTGTCACCCTTTTGGTCATGCAAACTAATTTTTCTTCACCTTCTTGTTCTCTTTTTCTCCCTCTTTTTTCCCTTTTTGAGAAATTTATGCAAATTTTATTTTTTGCGTCAATTTCTCAAGGGGGCATACTCTTTCATCACCATTGTTTCCCTCTAACCTCCCTCTAGGGCATCTTTATTTTCTATTTTTTGATGCAATGCCATTTCAGACATCGCACCAAAGAGGGGCGAAATCTAAACATCCAAAATTGTCCTTTATGAATTTATTAAATTTATATATGCATATCCCTTATAATAATTTGATTTTTTTTTAATTATTTACCTAACCATATAATATAATTTATTTTTATTAATTAATTATATTATTTTCCCCTTTTATCCTATAATATTTTTTTTTTTAAATTAATAATTGCTCTCGACCTTTATATTTTATTATTGAATTTAATTTAATATTACACCTTCGTTTAATGCGGGCACCGAAGGAAAAGAATAGAGAAAACAAAAACCTCTGATATAGCCCGAGACTCAAAGTCCAGTTCAAAAAATATACATCCCACAATTACATACAAGCCATACAAACAAAAGAGGATATGCCTCCTCTAAATTACAATCATAAAACTATTATAGTCCTGCCCTTAGGATTTGCAAGATAGATCAAATATCCCTTAACATGGTTACAATTGTAGCTCTCAAGTATTTTAAGAGATTACACAAGTAGTTGTCATTAGAAACCCATTTTAATAATTCATTCTCCATTATTCTTGTTGTCTTCCCTTTCCGTTTCCAAGTTCCCATTCCTGATTGCAACTACTAGATACCTGCATAAAGAGACTGTCCATATGTCTACCAACTTTAACCTATTTGTTAGATCACCTTGTTCCATGCATCACCTTGATTAGTATCTTCCTCCAAATGAGATCAAAATAATAAACCAATGCATCAAATAGTATCAATAAAGGACTCCCTATATTTATTTGTTGCCTATGATCTTAAGCCATAAGAGGAAGAGAGACATAGCCACTCGTATGCTTGTGTGTGTGTGTGTGTGTATACATACATACATATATATACATATATATGTATATGTATATATGTATGTATATGTATGTATATGTATATATGTATGTATATGTGTATATGTATATGTATATATATATCTGTGTGTGTGTATAGATATATATGTATATATATAAATACATATACACACACACACACACGTATATACTTATATATACATACTGTAACATATAAAATAGATGTCACCAAAATGCAAGTTAAGAAATTTGGAAGGTTTTAATGTCTTTCTTACCTAAGATGTAAGGGGAAGATTGAAATAGAGATATGCTTATTAAGAATGTATAATGTGTTAAAGAAGAAGGGTTTGATAGATTATTGATTATCTTGAA
>MU227475.1:2521964-2559134 GCA_018584345.1 Thuja plicata | reverse complement strand
CCCTACAAAATATAATAATATCTAATATCAAACCTGTAATACACACACACACACACACACACACACACACACACACACACACAAGGAAAGAAGAAAAAACCACCCCTACAAAATAATAATAATAACTAATATCATACATGTAATCATTCTAAATAAAAATTGGCATAGGTAAACTTAAAACCGTGAAATGGTAAGAAATCATGAGGCAAAGCCATCAAAAGTCTGAATATAGTATCTTACTATTAGTTATAAGCCTTAAAAGTGAGAAGTCTTAAACATAACGGGGTGTAACCATTACACCATCGAGGGCTTATCGTAAACTGGCATCCTAAGCCAGAAGCCTGAGATACTCAAAAGTAGCCCAGTATATTACTATCTAGAAGCATCTAAACATAGTCAGTATAGTAAACAACAACGAACCATACTGTCAAACTCCTTATCTCAACTTCTTCAATATGATGAACAGTTCATCATCCATCTCTTGTTCTTCGTTCGACACCTCAGTAGCATCTTCTTGTCCCTTTCTAATGTTGTGACCCCAACTATTCTTGATAACAATGGGGGGAATGATGTGAGCCTCATCCAAATCTATCGTATCAAAAGGAGGAACCTTATATCCCTCCTCCCTCCAGTAATCCACAACCCAATGAGTATTTGTGGTTGGGGTAATTTTTAACCATCTCAGTAAGAACAAGATGTTCCCATTTCTACCCAATTGGCTTTAAATATCTTTGTATCTCTGAATTCCAATATTGGTCTACGAAAAACATTCTCCAAGGACCTCATATCATCAAGGTTGGCTCACATATACACCTCAAGAAAAGGGGTTTGAAGCTTATCATCAATACTCAGAACTACAAGCTCCAATCCCCCTAGGATTTCCATAAGAAACATCCTCCTACACAACTAAATAATTACATCTTTGTCTATCTTAGCCAAATCCATGAGGGAAACAAAGGTTCCTACGATATCACCATTTACCCTTATTGTATATGCATAGTCAAAATGTGCCTCCCCCATAACTTTTTCCACCATTCTTTTGGTCGTTTCATATATAGGATTTAAAATCCTATTCCACCACTCTGATTTTATGAATCCTTGTAATGTTGCCTACCTATTTTCATGAGTGTGTACAATTTCAACCCGTGTTTCTATGGTTTCCAGTTTAGTGATTATTCACGTGCGTGATACATACTACTCTGTTAAAAGATACCTTAAACAACTTTGTGATTATCTCCACCTACAGTCATAATTACTAAAAGTACTTCCCAAGAGATTCAGATGGCTCTGTATGCCACTAGAAGCATCCTCATAATGCTTAATGCCTCATAGTTACTGAGATGATGAAAGGTCATGGTGGAGAAAAAAAAATGGGGAGGAAAGAAATGCAAAAAGAGGCTAAACAAAACATAGCGATATCCTTCATCGATGAGATAGGGAAACCTGAAAGACAAAGGAGAAAGACCAAAAACCACCTAAAAGTGAAACAAATGAAAGGACCAAAACAAAGGACACACACACACACAACCAAACTAGGCCGAGGAAGGGAGGAAAGACAAAAATAGGGTTGATTCATAGGCACTCAAGAAGAAATAAAGCACCCCACATAGAATGTCAAGGCATAATAAGAGAGGATAAAGAGGGACCTATCCTTAAGCTAAGAAAGAACACCCTAAAATATGAGACACTAAATCCACTCCTCTCAACCTGGCTCTATCTACTCTATCCATACTCTGTCTGCCCCTAAATTCGCCAACTTATCTGCCTCCCCATTTCCTTCCCTATAAATATGGTTGATACTTATATGTTCGATGAATCTTATTATCTTCATGACGCTTTGAACCAATCTATTCAATTTCCAATTTGGATTATCCCATTTCCTGATGGCATTAATGAATAAGGTTGAATCCCCTTCAATAGCTACCTTATCCATTCTTAATCTTTTGCACAATAACAATCATTATGTAAATGGAATCACCCATGATGTAATATCCACCTCTTAGTTTACTTTTCAGTTTTCAGTTGCCGAACTCTTTTAGGAATTTTTATGTATGTGTGGTATATTTCAGTTGATCTTGAGGATATTCATGTATTGCATTTCATTATGTTATTGATTCATTGCTTAGTATGTTATACCTTCTGTGTACATGTGATTTATGGTGGTTTTATGATGCTTATGTATATGTTAGGATTTCATTTGGATTATAGTTTTCTAACAATACTGACCCTATTTCTGTATGCTCATGGATCATTTGTATGTTTTGTATTACTATTCGATGTGCTTGATATGGTATGGGATAGAGTCGTAGTTACTTTCTTCAGCAAGATCCACACGATAAACTAGTCTCAACCATTGTTTTTTATATTATATATGCATGTATGTTCATCTTTGTGATGACAGGTTTGCAGGTACTGGGCTATGTCTTCCCTAAATTGGCAGGAGTGAGCGTGCCCTATCGCAATATCTCAATGGTAAGAGAGGGGAGATAGTATTCGGGCCTAAATCCTACCCTAAGTCTATTGTCCTAAGTATTGGATGAGTATCAGTTCACTACCCTACCCAAATTCGTCTAGTTGACATGAATTCATGGACCCCATCCTTGAGTGTGTTTGAGTTTGATTTTGTTGATTTCAGTGAGTGTATTGATATTGTCTGAATTATCATGTGATTTATTGAATTGCATATTTTAGAATTAATTATTAAATATAGGCAATTTAATTAATTGAAAATTAATTGAATATCTATGTTTAATTGAGAAAATTAATTAAAGTACAAATATTCAATATTTATATTTAATTGAATATCTAATTAGAAATTAGAGTTATATTAGCTTTTATACTTTATTAAATAATTAAATATTTGAGTGCATGGATAAAATTATACTTTAAATATTTAATCTATTTAATATATTATTTAATTAATTACACGTGCAAGGTAATTGTTGAAATTGGAGTTTGAATTCAAAATGCAAGTTGTTTTAAAGAGTCAAAGTTGAGTTGCACAATTAAAGGGATATTTTTAATTAATAATTATTATTTTCTTTCAATTAGGAAAGTTGAGGTAACTAAGTTTAGTGGAGTGTCTATTTTGGGGTATTTGCATGAAAGGTGGAAGTTGATTATCTTTAGGAGAATTCTCTTCTCATTTGGTGATAACAGGTTTTTGGAGAAGGATTTTGGGAGGAGAAAGTTTGTGTGAGCTTGTTGTGTTCTTGCATTTTTTGTGAAATGTTGTGATTGGAGGTTTTGGAAGAATTTGGAGAGCTTTTGTGTGTTCTTGGCATATTGGATAATTTGGGGATTTTGTGGTTGCATGTTGTATTGAAGCTTTGTGTGAATTATTGGATTGGTTGTGCTTGGAGGATTCAAGGTTCTACAATCTTCAAAGGCATAATTTCTCAGTTTATTGCATTGGATCTAAGGTAGGGTTTGTGATCCCTTTGTTGGTTTCAATTTTGCAATCATGTGGTTTTCTGTGTTTGAATAGATGCATGTTGATTCATTATGGTTAGTAGGTGTTTAGTTGTATTTATGTGATTTCGGGTATTTAGAAAACCCCTAGATTTGATTTTTCCATTATTTATTAGGACTTGGCATAATAGGGTTATGTTGTTCGAATTTCATAGAAAAATTCATTATAAAACTCTTAGAAAATGATAAATCAATTTGTACTATAGTTTAAACTATTGAAGGAGGAAAAATAAATCAACCTATGCAAAGAAATTCAAAAATTAGTTGAAAAATGCATTCTGGTAAAAAAATTAGTTCCTCGGAAAAAAAAATACAGAGGTAAAAATAGTTCACCAGTGAAAAAGAAAATATATTTCTGAAAAGACAAAAAAGGAAAAGTGTGAAGAAAAAACAAAAGAAAGAAAGTTCTTTTATAAATTTCCATTTTCGGAAATTCATTTAAAAAATAAAAATAAAAATTGCTTTTACAAAAAGTGCTTTGAATAACTTTGTTTTAAAAAAAAGAAAAGTTTTTTTTTAAAAGAATAATTTAAAAAGGGTTTGGAGGGTGGCGGGGCCACCACATTTCCCCACCCCACAAGGCATCACGGGTCCCAAGGGACCGCAGGGCCCACACCATTGTGGAGCCCGTGCGGTACCCAAAGGGACCGCAAGGCCCGCAGGCTGCGGACTGCGGTTTCCCATTGGGAAACCCTCCTGTAAGGGAGTGGGTAAGGGGGGAGCCCATGAGGGCTGTGACCCCATGGGGTCCACTCCCCCCCCACGTGTTGTTAAAAGGTTTTTTTATATATTATATAAAAAGTTAGATTTAATTTTATTTAAATTTAGTTTTAAATTAAAATTTATTTTTATTTTAAAATTAGTTTATTAAATATATGCTATTTAGTTTTAGGTTTTTTTTTTATGGTAATTAGTTAAAATGTATTTAATGTTTTATAATTTATAATTTATGTATTTTTAATAATGTTTATATAAGATTGTTAATATACATAGTTATAAATATTACTATTATCTTTAGTTTATTTATTTCTAAATGGTGGACGTTTTTAAATACATTTATATGAGGGGTTATTTAGTAGGTGTGGTGTTTTTGGATAGGCAATATAGAATTAATATTAAAGGTATAATATTGTTTTCTATTATTAAATGTGCATTATTATTATCCTGTAATTATAGTTGGATTTTTAGTAATTATTAATTAGGTTAATTTATATATGATGGAACTTATAAATTAACCTATAGAGGCTTTAATCTGCATTTTTCTATGGGAAATTTAATTATAATTTGTTAGTAATTTTAAATGATAGAAGAATTTGCATAATAGGATGTTATAAATTTGTTTATCACAATGTTGTAATTATGTTATCACTGAACTTTGAATTAGGTCTTGTTAAAAAGGTATATGTCATTATGTTGTCACTATGATTGATTAGTGCTTTCTTAAACGTGTTATCATACCATGAGGTATTTTGAGCGATTATCAGAATAAATTAGTTATGATTTCCTTGTATAGGATGTTTTCATTTTTGGGTATCTGTTTGGGGTAGAATTACTTCAGGATGTAAAACCAGAGGTTTTGGGGTTTCATTTTCTTCATGGAATCTTATATGATTTCAGTGCATGTTTCTGTGATGTTGTCATGGTCCTGATTTCTTATACCCAATCTGATCCGATTATGTTGTATTTTATGATCTTATGAGGGTACTGTTAATTGTTATGGTTATTTGAGAACCAATGTGCTCTTGCATGGGTGGGATGCGATTTGAGAGTTATTTATTACCTTCATTTTTTTGGTTATGAGCCTAGGTAGGTTAACTAAGTGTATAGAGGGGAAGTGCCTTGCAATGGGTCCAGGGCCCTAAGTGGTTACTAGGGTATCTCATTGCCAAGTTACTTAATAAGTGAAAATATGAAACTTTAAGGGGTTTTAAAATGAACTAATAAGATAACTGAATCTCTACCCATGCCTTGAGTTTATTACATGCTAGGATGGGAGAGTTAGGATCCTTGTCTTCACGAAAGGATTACTGAGCCACATAGAGTCACTTGAGGGTTGGGGTCTAAGAGGGACTACTAAGGTAACTCAAGGGCAGACTTATGTGATGACACTTCCCTATATACAGCTTAGGTTATCCTACGTGTGTCAGTTATCTTTGATATTGTTTAGAGTTCGTTATTGTGAATCATAGAACTTCTAGGATATTCCTATACTATTATGTATGATGTTATATATACCTTGATGTTGTCTTCATGTTGTATACCCGTGTGAGTGGGCCTGTTATTATCTCCTCAGCACGGTGGGAGTGGACCTTTGGTTCCACGCGGTCGGGTGGTAGTGATTCTTATTACCATTGAGATTCTGATGGTTCTTCTTCATACTTGGATGATCCTTGTTGCAGTTGTATCTTCTTAGTCTTTTGGAGACTTGTTCAGTTACATGAGTTTTATACTTGTACCATATGTGTATTATGGTTTCCATCCTTTGGAGAATGTATTGTATTGCTTTATTATGTATTATTACATACCCTGCATTTTGTGCAGTGGATATTGATTAGGCTGTATACCTTGCATATCAGATGTATATGTGATCTTATTATATGAGATGTATATTATTGGATTCATTTCATGTATCCATTAAGTTAGTTCTTTATAGTTGTTCTTGTAGATTATTTTGCTTAAGTAATTATAGGTCAAGGAGCCCTTGATAAATGTTATCTATGTATGAGTTGTGCTTACGTGTATGTCATGTACTTCATTGTATTGCTTCCGCGTTGTTATCATTATTGTTTGCAAACATTTTAAAAAAAAATTATCTTGTTAACTTAGTATCAAGTTTAGGTTAGTTCTCCTGGGTTCCCTAGCGGGTCATTACATATGATATGACCTTTTATCCCTCCTTAATGGGATATCTCAAGCCCTATTTAATGCCTTCATAATGATTGGATGTCCCCTTTTTCCCTTATGTTGTTTGTACCCCTATTTTATGTCTATTTCCGCTTATGTTTCCCCTTTCCCCGAGACCCCGTCCACAAAATCCCATGGTGAAACCACCTAAGAGTAGGCCAAGGATGACCTAACTCAATAGGAGTAGGTCGAGGTTGGCCTAGCCCCCAAGGTTAGGCTGATGTTAGCCTCCCCCCGAGGTGGAAAGCCTTAGGATTCTGGACTTGTCTCGGGGTTCCAAATTCTTTTCCCGCCTTGTGTAGTCGACCCTTTTCAATTTTGGTCATGAAATTGGTAAAAAAGGAGGCCTACTCACTTAATTTAAAAAGGTCAAATTAATCCAAAATTATAGGTAATAAATTGAACAATAAATTTCATGCTTATAGAAGCATTCAAGGTATTCATTGGAGATCAAACATTCAAGCATACAAGTGTTCAAGCAATTGAAGGAGTTTTTCAAGGCATTCAAGATTTGTATCATTCATGTATTATTTCCTATAGATTTATCTTCTTTCTTCAAAGAGATAGTGATGTTGGCCACCGAAGAGGGAAGCTCCACATTCATACCTTCAAGAATATACATCTTTCTTCAAGGCAAATTACAAGCATACACACACGAGGTCTTTATTTGCATTCATTTCAGATTTCTAGGTTTTTGGTGTTGAGTCAAAGCTATTGCATCAACATAATTTATTTCATTTTAACACAATTGTATAATTATATATATGATATGCTTCATATTTAGATCTACTTCTACTACAAGTTATTGTTACTCCAAATAAGTTTTTTAGGTTGTCATTAGTATTTAAGTATTCAATTTGTTAGTCGGTAACAGAGTTAAAGACAAACTAGTTGGTATGATCACCAAGTGCAGAGTTAACCAAGTGTAGTGATCAAGCATAGAGTTAACCGAGTACAGTGATCACTGAGCAACATAATTACTGAACACACAGTATACACTGAGCATCGAGGTACACAAGGAACACAGAGCACCGAGAGACAATATTTATCGAGTAAACCAACGGTTACATAAAAGTATGAATTGACACATCAATCTAGGTAAAAAGTTTTTGTTGAGTTGGATAATGGTTTATATTGATCAAAGATGACATTAATTATGCATGCACTCATTAATTTTTTTATATCTCCTATGTATAGATGATCAAGGTAAATTTTGTACACCATTGATCTTAGGTTTTCTAAGATATTATAAAACCCTAAATAGGTCAAGAGGTTTGATATATGTAAGGATAAGATGTCATTTTGTAATGTATGATGATCAAGTAATGATCAAGTAGTCACCACACCAAGGACATTAGAAGATCAGACAAGGGTTTTAGAATAAGGACTACATTGAAGCATTCATTTTCCGTAACAGAGACAAGGCTACCGAGTAGTACAGAAGGTATTATCAATCACAATAAGGTGAAAATTTCATTGTACTTAGAGGATCTGTATCCACAATATTGAGATTGTAATTTATTCAGATCACACATTTTGTTACTCTCTGACAATTGTAACAATCCTAAAATCTCCTAATAGAGTAGACTTAACCGTCTTTGTATAAATCTCCTAATAGAGTGTACACATACTTTGTGTTGTTAAATCCTCACACGAGGTAGATCTAATCGATCTTATTGTTACTCCTAACATGGTAAGGTCACCAAAAGTGACCAATATTTGTAAGCTCTAACAGGATACTTTATTACTGTGGTAGTGAAGCTTTGTGGGTCTCATCCCCACCGCAGTTTTTTCCCTTCTAACATGGGTTTTCTGCAATACCAAAATACTAGAGTCATGTGTACTTAAGTTTCATGAATGTTCATTATTTTGTTACATGCATTTACATTTCAGCAATGACATTACATTTTTGGTGAAAGTAATCTACTCAGTCGATTATAACAGTATTTGATTACAAAGATTTTCTTGAAAAGTTTTTAAGGGTATTGATTCACCCCTCCCCTCTCAGTACTCCCCTTTCTATTATTCCAATAGTTAGCATTCTCTTTTATGATCTTAATTTTAAGGTTAAGGTTAATTCCTAAACCGGGGCTTGACTGAGGCAAACCCCTCTCCAAAAACAAAACCCATTTTTCCTTCTTGCAGATTCAGGTATACAAACTTACAAACCCAAATTCAGAGGCGTTTGGAAATAGGTTATTGTCACAAATCCAGATTTTGGTAAATCTTGCAAAGCAGGTGGATGTCGACCTTGGCCTAGTCTTGGGTGTATTTTCTACATGTCACCATCATCCCTCTAGATCGTCATATACCATCCAAGTCGATGTAGTCCCGAGGGTCCTAGGTTTTTGGGTTTTGTAGATCTCAATTTTCTTCTCCCAAACCTTGAATTATTCCAGATTCTGACACAATCTTCCAACAGGTTTTTAGGTTTGTATTTTCAAGGTAAGTTGACTTCATTTCTTATTTCATCACTTTATTTTCATAGATTTTCTTTTCATATTAGTTTCAATCCCCTCTTGTATGGAAATGAAGAATTTAATCCAAGCAATTCGCCCCTTTGTGAAGGTTACACATTAGCACTTCTTTTTGTGTTAATCAGGCCTCCTTTGGTGGTGGAATCTTGGTATTTTTCCTTGTTATGTTTTGGGTTATTCCAATTACCCCATAAATATTTTTTTGAACCCAACATAAAGCCAATTGTGGGTACACATTTTGGTGAACCTGACATATTATACTTCCTTCTCTTTGGTGGTAGATTGTAAACATGAATATTTCTAATATGTTATGGTGTGTGGCTATCTATCTTATCATTCTTCTCTTTGCACCTCTTTATAACACTTATGAGGTATATGAGACTCTCTTTAATTTTATAATGTTCATGTCTCTCCATGATTTCCTTTATTACACTATTATGAGGTTAACAAACATAAGCTTTCCTACTTTCAAGATCGTTATTAAAGTTTCATGTGGTTGTCTTATCACTATTTTGGATCACATAAGAACATTGGTTGATGATTATAACCTTCCTAATCCTATTCCCAATCTTCCTAATCCTAATCCTATCCCTAACAATCTACCTCCGTCTCCTAGTAGTTCTCAAAGGTATTAGCAAGCTCAAAACATGGTTTATGATAATGATTTTCAAGATTTCTTTGATGAGCCTTCACCTCAATATCCTCGTCATGATGACATTAAAGGTAAAAAACAAGTTTCTTCACCTTCCTCTTCTAGAATCCCACCTTATACAATATTTTCTCATGACCCTCGTGATCCCTCACCTCCTTCATATGATTTGTAAGGTAATTATACCGCATGATATAATATGGTTGCTAAATGAGGTTACAAAGGGTTAGGACACAATATTAATGAACAAGGCATTAAATTCCCTATTCATATTTATCCTAAGAAAAACACATATGTGTTAGGATTTACTCTTCCTTAAAGTTGTTGAGGTTCCCCGTAGACCTCCTCTCCATCTTCTTCTACCAACACCTTCCATTACCCCTCTTGATACTTGTCTAGAGGTGACTAATATGTTCAACTTATGGCAGATCATAAAGAAAAAATTCAACCTATTCTGAAAGATGATCTTCATAGATTTTTATGTCCTTTCCATTATAATAATTTTCATATGCTCGCTGACTATGATAAATTCCATTTATTTGTAAGAGATCGAGCAGATAGGGGAGTTATCCCTTATACAACTGAGGTTTTACGACTTCTTCGTGGCTTTACTTAGTCTCTTCCTTCCCTATTGGGAATGCTTCCCTTTATGTCGCATAATGAGAATTAAGGAGCAACCCAATAGGTCTCTTTTCCTTGTCCCTTAGCTGGGGGGAAAGGTTTGTTTCTATTTTTTCTTCTTTGGGATCTATTTCTCCCTTTTAATGTATGAGTTCCTTTCAAATATCTTTCTAACTATACTTTATGTTGTCTAAGAAGTGTATATCTTGTATAGGAAACCACTTTGTGGTGGGGGGGGGGGGGGTTAATTTTACATCCTCTTCCTTCTTTCTATAGCTCTATAACACACGATATTGTTGTTAAAAATACATGTTTTATATTACATGTTTCATCTCTTGTTCTCTTTTTTCCTTAATGATTTGTACTTTATATGTGATATATTTTCAAGTGTATTGTTGTTGTCTCTTTTGTTACAACTTATTCTTGGATTAGTATATCTCTTGAAAAGTGATTATCATTTACAATTTTTCTTGCCTTTGCCCTTGAGGGGCAAGGCTTCCTTCTCTCTCCTTGTCTAAGAATCTACTTTCCTTAGTACAATGACACTTGTTTATCATGTGATAATATTCTCTTATAAGGAATTGTTGTGTTGACTAGGATTCTCTCTTACACAAGAGGTGTATGTCCTAATTCATCACCTCTTAGTTTTTTGCAAAAATATGTTCATAATAAACTTTTATCCTTACTTTGTGATTTAAAGTTTGTCATCCTTCACCAAAAATTCCTATTTCACTTGGAAACAAGGGGATAAATAGCTGAATTTTTGTCTTGGAGATGTTATCTTTTCCAAGCTCTCCTCTTGAAGGTAGATGCATTGTAAGAAATATTTCTACCTTCAAGGATCCTCTTCTCATAAGCAATATATCCTTTCATGATTATCTATGTTCTTATCTTTTAAGGGTCAACACTCTTCATTAAGAATATGACATATATTGTTGCTTTAAAGGCTATCTCCTTTTGATGGAAGTGGGTATCCTTGGTTCTCTTCCTTATGATGTCTATGTAGAAATCATAAGGAGGGGAGCACACACAACCTCCATTGTACTATAGTTATGCATTTTTATTTTTAACCAATTTTTTTTTCAACATGCTAAATCCTGAACAAGGTATAAGTGACACTTCTCCATCCCCGGGATACACATTTATAGACACAAATACACACCGTGGTGATAAGATGACATTAATCTGTGGGGTGCACAAAGCCTCCATAAGGTGCACACATACACTAGGCTACCAAAAGGCACAATTTCTTATAGGATTGACTATCAGGTACACACACCTGTTATACGGTTCAATCCTATCCTTCTGTGGTTCACAATAAGATACACACGTCTTACTAGGCAAGGTAATCACGTATCTCTCTCCCTTTCTCTTTTGCTTTCATGATAGCAGGATTATATCATGAAGTTTATATTGTCTATGATTTTGCCTTTGTCTTTTCTATGTGATCATTTATGCTCTTCAAATATCCTTCTAGACATGATATTAGTGGATGAGGCATTTTCGATCAAGGTCTATTTCACTAGTTGATTTGGAGTTTGTTTTAGTACTAACCCCTTTTTCTTTGTGTCTTTTGTTTTCTTGCTTTTTTGTTTTGTTTTTGTGCCCTCCTGCATGGGTGTTGAGTTAGGATCCTTGGTTTTGGGGCTTATTTCCTTATATGTAGTGACATTATATCTCTTTACAAGTCACAAAAATTTCTCTTCTTCTATCTTCCTTTACCGTGAGTATGCCTTGCCTCATACTCCCGCTAAAGTGGGGGCTAAATGTATCATCTTAAAATGGAATCACCCATTATAATACCTTTTATCCCTCCTTAATGAGATGTCTTGGGCCCTCTTGAATGCCTTCATAGTGATTGGATGTCCCCTTTTGCCTTTATGTTGTTTGTACCCTTATTTTCTATCCATTTTTGCCTATGTTTTCCCTTTCCTAGAGACCCTAGAAACAAAATTCCTTGGAAAAACCATCTAAGGTTAGGCCTAGGTCATCCTCCCCTGAGGTGGAAATCCTTGAGATTCCAGGCCTCTCTCGGGGTTCCAAATTCTTTTCCCGCCTTGTGCATTCGACCCTTTCCAATTTCAGTCGTGAGATTGGTATAAAACAAGGCCTACCACTTCATTTAAAAAGGTCGAAGTAATCCAAAATTATAGGTAATCAATTGAGAAATAAATGTTATGTTCTTACAAGAATTTAATGCATTCATTGGAGATCAAGCATTCAATCATACAAGTGTTTAAGCAATTGAAGGAGTTTTTAAAGGCATTCAAGATTTGTATCATTCATGCATTATTTCCTCTAGATTTAGCTTCTTTATTCAAGGAGATAGTGGATTTTACCATTGAAGAGGGAAGATCCACTTTGATACATTCAAGGATCTAGGTCTTTCTTCAATGAAAATTACAAGCATACACACACATGAGGTTTTGATTTGAATTGATTTCCTTTCTAGGTTTTTGGTGTTGAGTCAAGGCTATTGCACCAAGATAATTGATTTCATTTGAAATATAATTGCATAGTTATTGATATGACAGGGGGGGTTAATTTTACATCTTCTTCCTTATTTTATTACTTCTTTCTATAGCTTTATATCATGTGATATTGTTGTTAAAAATACATGCTTCATCTCGTGTTCTCTTTTTCCTCAATGATTTGTACTTTATATGTGATATATTTTCAAGTGTATATGTTGTTGTCTCTTTTGTTACAACTTATTCTTGGATTAATATATCTCTTGCAAAGTTCTTATCATTTATGATTTTTCTCGCCTTTACCCTTGAGAGGCAAGGATTCTTTCTCTCTCCTTGTATAAGGATCTACTTTCCTTAGTACATTGACACTTGTTTATCGTGTGACAATATTCTCCTATAAGGAATTTTTGTGTTGACTAGGATTCTCTCTTATACAAGAGGTGTATGTCCTAATTCATCACCTCTTAGTTATTTGCAAAACTATGTTCATAATAAACTTTGTCCTTACTTTGTGATTTAAAGTTTGTCATCCTTCACCAAAAATTCCTATTTCACTTGGAAACAAGGGGCTAAATAGCTGAATTTTTGTCTTGGAGATGTTATCTTTGTCCAAGCGCTCCTCTTGAAAGTAGATGTATTGTAAGAAAGATTTCTACCTTCAAGGATCCTCTTCTCATAAGTAATATATCCTTTCATGATTATCTATGTTCTTAGCTTTTAAGGGTCAATGATCTTCCTTAAGAATATGACATACATTGTTGCTTTAAAGGGTATCTCCTTTTGATGGAAGTGGGTATCCTTGATTCTTTGCCTTATGATGTCTATGTAGACATCGTAAGGAGGGGGAACACATGACCTCCATTTTACTATAGTTATGCATTTTTATTTTTAACATTTTTTGTTTTGTAACACACTAAATCCTGAACAGGGTATAAGTGACACTTCTCCATCTCTGGGATACACATTTATAGACACAAATACACACCATGATGATAAGATGACATTAATCTGTGGGGTGCACAAAGCCGCCATAAGGTATAGACATACACAAGGCCGCTAGAAGGAACAAAGTTTTATAGGATTGACTATCAAGTACACACACCTGTTATATGGTTCAATCCTATCCTTCTATGGTTCATAATAAGATACAAATATCTTACCAGGAGAGGTAATCACGTATCTCTCTCCCTTTCTCTTTTGCTTTCATGATAGTAGGATTATATCATGGAGTTTATATTGTCTATGATGTTGCCTTTGTATTTTCTATGTGATCATTTATGCTCTTGAAATAGCCTTCTAGACATCATATTAGTGGATGAGGCATTTTTGATCGAGGTCTCTTTCACTAGTTGATTTGGAGTTTGTTTCAGTACTAACCCCTTTTTCTTTGTGTCTTTTAATTTCTTGCTTTTTTGTTTTGTTTTTGTGCCCTTGTGCATGGGTGTGGAGTTAGGATTATTGGTTTGGGGGCTTATGTCCCTAGATCTAGTGACATTCAATCTCTTTACAATTCACCAAAAATTTCTCTTCTTTTGTATTCCTTTATCGTGAGTATGCCTTGCCTCATACTCCCGCTAAAGGGGGCTAAATTTATCATCTTAAAATGGAATCACCCATGATAATACCTTTTATCCCTCCTTAATGGGATGTCTTGGGCCCTATTGAATGCTTTCATAATTATCGGATGTCCCCTTTTGCTCTTATGTTGTCTGTACCCTTATTTTCTTTCCATTTTTGCTTATGTTTTCCCTTTCCCAGAGACCCTAGAAACAAAATCCCATGGTGAAACCATCTAAAGGTAGGCTTAGGTTAGCCTCCCCCCGAGGTGGAAATCCTTGAGATTATGGGCCTATCTCAGGGTTCCAAATTCTTTTCCCGCCTTGTGCATTCAACCCTTTTCAATTTTGGTCATGAAATTGGTATAAAAGGAGGCCTACCACTTCATTTAAAAAGGTCAAAGTAATCCAAAATTATAAGTTTTCAATTGAGAAATCAATCTCATGTTCTTACAATAATTCAATGAATTCATTGGAGATCAAGAATTCAATCATACAAGTGTTCAAGCAATTGAAGGAGTTTTTAAAGGCATTCAATATTTGTATCATTCATGCATTATTTCCTCTAGATTTAGCTTCTTTCTTCGAGGAGATAGTGGAGTTGACCACCGAGGAGGGAAGATCCACTTTCATACCTTCAAGGATATACGTCTTTCTTCAAGGAAAATTACAAGCATACACATACACGAGGTTTTGATTTGAATTGATTTCCTTTCTAGGTTTTTGGTGTTGAGTCAAGGCTATTGCACCAACATAATTGATTTCATTTGAAATACAATTGCATAGTTATTGATATGATAGGGGGGTTACTTTTACGTCCTCTTCCTTCTTTTATTCCTTCTTTCTATAGCTTTATATCATGCGACATTGTTGTTAAAAATACATGTTTTATATTACATGTTTCATCTCGTGTTCTCTTTTTTCCTTACTGATTTGCACTTTATATTTGATATATTTTCAAGTGTATATGTTGTTGTCTCTTTTGTTACAACTTATTCTTGGATTAGTATATCTCTTGAAAAGTGATTATCATTTACGATTTTTCTTTCCTTTACCCTTGAGGGCCAAGGCTTCTTTCTCTCTCCTTGTCTAAGGGTCTACTTTCCTTAGTACAATGACACTTGTTTATAATGTGACAAAATTCTCTTATAAGGAATTTTTGTGTTGACTAGGATTCTCTCTTATACAATAGGTGTATGTCCTAATTCATCACATCTTAGTTATTTTCAAAACTATGTTCATAATAAACTGTTATCCTTACTTTGTGATTTAAAGTTTGTCATCCTTCACCAAAAATTCCTATTTCACTTGGAAACAAGGGGCTAAATAGCTGAATTTTTGTCTTGGAGATGTTATCTTTGTCCAAATGCTCCTCTTGAAGGTAGATGTATTGTAAGAAATATTTCTACCTTCAAGGATCCTCTTCTCATAAGTAGTATATCCTTTCATGATTATCTATGTTCTTAGCTTTTAAGGGTCAACACTCTTCGTTAATAATATGACATACATTGTTGCTTTAAAGGGTATCTCCTTTTGATTGAAGTGGGTATCCTTGATTCTCTTCCTTATTATGTCTATGTAGACATCATAAAGAGGGGGAAACCACGACCTCCATTGTAATATAGTTATGATTTTTTTTTATTTTTAACCTATTTTGTTTTGCAACATGCTAAATGTTGAACAGGGTATAAGTGACACTTCTCCATCACTGGGATACAAATTTATAGACACAAATACACACCATGGTGATAAGATGACATTAATCTGTGGGGTGCACAAAGCCGCCAGAAAGTGCACACATACACTAGGACACAAAAAGGCACAATGTTTTATAGGATTGACTATCAGGTACACACACGTGTTATATGGTTCAATCCTATCCTTTTGTGGTTCACAATAAGATACACACATCTTACCAAGCGAGGTAATCACGTATCTCTCTCCCTTTCTCTTTTGCTTTCATGATAGGAGGATTAGATCATGGATTTTATATTGTCTATGATGTTGCCTTTGTCTTTTCTATGTGATAATTTATGCTCTTGAAATAGCCTTCTAGACATGATATTAGTGGATGAGGCATTTTTGATTGAGGTCTCTTTCACTAGTTGATTTGGAGTTTGTTTCAGTACTAACCCCTTTTTCTTTGTGTCTTTTGTTTTCTTGCTTTTTTTTTTTTGTGGCCTCGTGCATGGGTGTGGAGTTAGGATCATTGGTTTGGGGGCTTATATCCTTAGATCTGGTGACATTATATCTCTTTTCAAGTCACAAAAAATTCTCTTCTTCTGTCTTCCTTTACCGTGAGTATGCCTTACCTCATACTCCCGCTAAAGTGGGGACTAAATGTATCATCTTCAAATGGAATCACCCATGATAAGACCTTTTATCCCTCCTTAATGGGATGTCTTGGGCCCCCTTGAATTCCTTCATAATGATTGGATGTCCCCTTTATCACTTATGTTGTCTGTGCCCTTATTTTCTATCCATTTTTTCTTATGTTTTCCCTTTCCTAGAGACCCTAGAAACAAAATTCCTTGGAAAAACCATATAAGGGTAGGCCTAGGTCAGCCTCCCCCCGAGGTGGAAAGCCTCAATATTCTAGGCCTATCTCAGGGTTCCAAATTCTTTTACCACCTTGTGCATTCGACCCTTTTTAATTTCGGTCATGAAATTGGTATAAAAGGAGGCCTACCACTTCATTTAAAAAGGTTGAAGTAATCCCAAATTATAGGTAATCAATTGAGCAAGAAATTTCATGTTATTACAAGAATTCAATGCATTCATTAGAGATCAAGCATTCAATTATACAAGTATTCAAGCAATTGAAGGAGTTTTTAAAGGCATTCAAGATTTGTATCATTCATGCATTATTTCCTCTAGATTTAGCTTGTTTCTTCAAGGAGATAGTGGAGTTGACTACTGAGGAGGGAAGATCCACTTTCATACCTTCAAGGATCTACATCTTTCTTCAAGTAAAATTATAAGCATACACATACATGAGGTTTTGATTTGAATTGATTTCCTTTCTAGGTTTTTGGTGTTGAGTCACTTGGCTATTGCACCAACATAATTTATTTCATTTTAAATACAATTGCATAATTATTGATATGATATGCTTCATAGTTAGATCTACTTCTACTACATGTTAGCATTCTATTTTATGGTCTCAATATTAAGGTTAAGGTTGATTCCTAAACTGAGGCTTGACCGAGGCAAGCCTCTCTCCAATAGAAAAAACCCCTTTTCCCTCTCGTTGATTCAAGTATACAAAATTGCAAACCCATATTTAGAGCCGTCAGAAATAGGTTACTGTCATAGATCCAGATTCTGGGAAATTTTCTAGAGCAAGTGGATGTCAAACTTGACCTAGTCCTAGGTGGATTTTATGCATGTCACCATCCCCCCTCCAGGTCATTATAGCCCCTCATGGTCAACATAGTCCTGAGGGTCCTAGGTTTTTGGGTTTTACAGATCTCAATTTTCTTTTCCCGAACCCTAAATTATTCTAGATTCTGGCACAGTCTTCCAATAGGTTTTCAGGTTTTTATTTTCAAGGTAAGTTGACATCATTTATTTTTTTTTATCGGTAAATTTTTGTATTATTGATTCAAACGCTTTTAACTGGAGATATGAACCAGTGAGAGCACATATGGGGGCTCTCATCCCCATGGTTACACTGCATGCAATACTTAGGCATGAACACCTAATTTAAATATTAATCACGTGATGAAATAATCTCCGTTTTATAACTCCCAGATGGTGCAAAGATAGCGCGTATCACCTTATAATACCTAAGCAAAACTTCCACCGCAACCCGTCGATGACAAAACCTTATATCTCCATTGCCACCGGCAAACTCCTTATAATTCCCAAATGACGTCACCCAACAATCCTTATGCCTCCCAAATGGTTGACACAACTGCTCCTTCAATTCATCTCCCTATAGTCAAAGCCTTTCATTGACCCATGTCTAAGGCGGCAACTACAAAAGCTGTGCAATCTAGCAAGTTGGTAAATCTGGATCTCTCAGGCCAAACAACTGTGCGTCGATCATGCTTGTGTGCGTACAATAGAAGGTGGCTTCTGCATGTCTCAAAGGAAGAGGTGGGACTCGAACCAAAGATTCCTTATTAACGAGGCTTGTGACATTACCGTCACACCACGAGGTGAACCCAAGTTGACTTCATTTCTTATTTTCATAACTTTCTTTTCGTAGATTTCCTTTTCATATTACTTTCAATCCCCTCTTGTAGGGAAAGGAAGAAGTTAATCCAAGCAATTTTCCCCTTTGTGAAGGTTACACATTAGCACTTTCTTTTGTGTTAATCAGGGTTGACTTCATTTATTATTTTCATAACTTTCTTTTCATAGATTTCCTTTGTATATTACTTCCAATCCCCTCTTGTAGGGAAAGGAAGAAGTTAATCTAAGCAATTTGCCCCATTGTGAAGGTTACACATTAGCACTTTATTTTGTGTTAATCGGGCCTCCTTTGGTGGTGGAATCTTGGTATTTTTTATTCCTATGTTGTGGGGTGTTCCAATTATCCCCTAAACACTTTCCATCAGAGCTATGAACTTTGCATAATTGTTAGACTCAATTCCAATTGGTTTTTCCAATTATGTTATGGTCTTTCCAACCGAGTTACAAATGCAACATCCAATCCCTGCTACTCCTAGGTTTCCCTATGATGCTTCATCAAAATTCAATTGAATCCACACAGTCACAGGTGCATCTCATTTATAGTCTTCATGTGGCTTATTTGATTCTTCTAAGTTGTTCCTGATGAAAGGATGGATTTTTAATCCTGTCCATTTATTCTTGACTTTGTCATCCCATATAGAAAATATTTTCTTTATGCCACTTGATGAGACAATTTATTGTCTCTATTTTATCTTAATCTTGATACTCTATTTTAAACATTACCAAGACATTTGTGGACCTATAACTATTTGAACTTATGTAAATGTACAATTAGAGCCGTCAAGCCTATGGGTAGTTAGTTATGTCATGTTTTGCTTATATATATATATATATATATATATATGTATGTATGTATGTAGGTATGTATGTATGTATGTATGTATGTATGTATGTATGTATGTATGTATGTCAATACTTCATATAGCTATCAGAATGTGTGTTCTAATATTTGGGTTGATTTGACTAAGTTTAGTTGTATACATTTCTGCATGCTAACTAACCCGTCAGGAAGAAGGAGCAACTTGAGAGTGGTGAACAACATTGAAGAAGAAACGTTGAAGTCCAACTGCGATAGGGAAATCATCATGGCATCGAAAGAAATTCCTACTACATTGGAGGAGCCACCATTCTTGAGAATATAGGAGTATAACTCTGCTATATTTTCCCAGCACTCATTATCCTGTTGAATCGGTCGTCCAGACTTTATTACATATGTCATGGGTTGTTACATTTCCTTTTTTTTCTATGGCAAGATTTAAGTGAGAACTTATCTTTCTATTTTGAATAAGTGGCAATCCTCTATTTATAGGGATTTGATTGTTAGTTTGTAAGTTCAGAGTTTTTGGGAATATATTGTTGCATCTTGCACAAAAAGTTATTTTTCCAGTTCTATGCATTGTTCTTATGTAATCAATTTCTAAAATATAATGAAGTGATTTTGGTTTACCTTTTGTGTTAGTAGTTAGCAGAAGCCAACCAAGGGGGCCCACTTGGGAGGTGGATTAGATTAGAGTAGAGTAGATTTACTTTCAACATTTAAAACATTGTGAATAGGAGCTTACTATTTCATTCCTGCAGCATTGGATTCATGTATGTTCATGCAACACTTGCACGGATAAGTATGGTGAATGCTATGGGTTGATAGAATAGATTTAAGTTAAGTTTGCAGTTTTTAGCAAAAGTTCCATTATGTAGTCAAGAGTGTTTCTTTCCTGCAACAATAGCATAGGTTCCTTTCATGCATTTTTACTTCTTGCAGCATAGGTAGTATGACTCTTTGAGAAACTTAGTGCACATATTGTGCTGTCCCATTTCAAGTATACGTCCCTAGGTTGACAATTTAAATGCACCTCATGGTATGAAAAGTAATCCTTAGTTTGAATATACTATTCCTACGAGATGCTTTGGCATGATTACTAGTACCTATTGTGAGGTGGTTCATTTTTGGCATCGTTTTTAGGGATGGTGTCAAGATGAGAATCTTATTGAGTCATTTTTCATTTTTTTAAGATAGTTTCCTACTTTCTAGATAGTAGTTTGCAGTCTTGAACTTGCTTCACAAGTGTGAAGAATTTACTTGCATGCATCGAAGAGGAAGAAGATGAGATGAATATGGCATATCTATTCTAGGAGAGTCTATAATTCTAAATGAATAAGTTGAAGAAGTTGAGTTACCTTTTGTTGACGCAAGTACCAAATTTCCTGCAACATCTTCCTCTGAAGTAGAGCCTTTTGATATAGTTGGCATTTGACCTTTTGCTGAAATTTTGGCCAGCTTTCTCTATAATTTTGCCCTAAGTGCACTTGTCGTTCATAATCCTATAGCCAATGTTCCTTTCCAGTAGCAACTACATTTACAAATACCTCCAGTAATGACACAACCTACCTTTGCATTCCCTCTTCTAAGCCTTATCAACAATGCTAATGTTAAAAACATACCCACTACTGCACTTCCAAAGTTCTATGGCCTGGTAACCAAAGATACTGACACCTTTTTGTTTGAGTTTGACATCCTTTTTCATATATTTGACTATGACACTAATGGTCAAAAGCTCAAGTTTCTTCCAACAACATTAAAGGAGTCTTCCCTACGATGGTTTATGGGCTTAGGAGCTAATGCAACAACTAGCTGGGATGAAATGTAGACTCTGTTTCTATAGAAATACAAAGAGTATTGCAAGGGGGGTGACCCAAGAGGATATGACATTTTTCAAATGTCACAAAAGGAGGATGAAACTCTGGAGGATTGTGTTTCACATTTCTTGTACAACATGTAGAAGAATCCCCAACATGTGCTGGAGGAGGATTCGCAGAAGCTCATCTTTTTAAGGAGAGTAAATGATAGCTGCCTAGAAGCACTGGACCTCATGGCTGGAGGGGACATATTCCAATCTTCTTGGGATGACCTCAAAAAAATTTGCCTCAACTATTCACGATCAACTCTAAAGAAGAGCAGAGGATTTCAGTCTACAGTCACTAAGGGGATCAACTCGGGCATTTCCAAGCTGGAGATATCTAACCTGCTGTCATATTTCAAGAAAGACATCATTAATGATGTTGCTACACATCTGGATACCATGACTACCAAGAAGAAATGTGCAGATGTTGAATCTCAGTTAGCTGAGTATTGTCCTCACTACCGCAAATAAAAGAAGAACTGTGGATGTAATATGGTGGAAAATTTGGAGAATCAACACTTTCTTACTGAGTACATGAAGATAGAAGGAGATGATGAGCAAGTGTTTTTTGTTGCTCAACGTCGTCCATGGGCTTCAAGACAATGTATGCCTCAAGATCCTTTGCAATTTTCCAATCCTTATAACAGTCAATGACAAAACCAAAATTATCATAATCCTTCTCAGTACTCCCAACCTGTTTGGAATAACCAATGGCCTAACCAACATAATAACCAGTGGCCTAACCAACAACAAAACTAGTGGCCTCATCCTCAAAATCAGTGGCAACCACCATAGGGGAATTGGAAACAAAATAACCAATGGAGACGCCCTCCACAGTGGCCTAACCAAAATCTTGGTTATCCACAATTTCCACCTCCAGTACCTCAACCTGCAATAATGTCACCTCCTGCAGCCACAAGTCCTAATCCAAAGCCAACCCAATTACCTGCTCAGCCACTGCCTAATCCTAACAAAAAGCAAAAAAATCAACCAATGTATACTACTGATGTTCAACAGTACCCTACTTATGCACTAGAGATATCTTATATCCATTTGAGATCTGGTACCACACTGCATGCACCTAAACATCCTATTATTACGGAAGTCGCAGACATTCCTGTAGCATCAACACCACTTCTAGAAGCTATACTGCAAAATACTATCCAACCAACTAATATATCCAACAAAGATGATGTCCACGCCTTAGTTAATCCTCCCTTTCTACACAGACTTAGCATGGAGAAACCTATATCCCAAGAAGAAACACCATTTGATATCCTTGAGCAGCTGAAAAAAATGCACATCCAGATTCCTTTGTTCCAAGCTATCAAAGATATTCATCTTTATGGAAAATCTATTAAGGAAGCATGCTTCAAAAATCCTGGACAAAAGAAAAAGGATCCTTAAACAGTCCATGTTATAAGTCAACTTGCAGATATCATGCTGGGAAAGATAGTTATACCAAAGTATTCTGACCCTAAAAGCCTAGTTGTTGATTTGATAATTAATGGCCAGTCTGTGAAAAATGCTTTAGTTGATTTGGGAGCAGATATAAATGTTATGACTAAGGATACAATGTGTAGGTTGAGTATAGAGGGCTTGAGAACCACTCCAACAGTGTTACAACTTGCAGACAGTTCCACTGTCACCCCAGATGGTATCATAGAGGATATAGTAGTCACCTTGGATTCATGGGAATACCCTACAAAATTTCTCATATTATCACCTAAAGTAAACTTTGTTGCCTATCTAGTTATCCTTGGAAGACCCTGGTTAGCCACCACTGATACCAATATTAGTTTCAGATTAGGAAACACGACAATTTCAAATGTCCAAGCAATAAAGAAGCTAGCATTATACCCTCCTGCCCAACCCCAACTAGATTTGAGTGATCCTATTTGGCCAAATTTGAGAGATGAGGAAGAAGAGCTAAATTCTATTGCTTAGCTCATGATGTTACACAAACAATCTTTTCTAAAAATGCAAGAAGAAGATGATGTGATACAGAGTATTCTTACCAATGAGTGTGTCATAGAAAAAGATGTTTCTGAAAGCTCTGTTCTACAGTTGTGTACCTATGAGGACCGTGTCTTTCCAGCAAGTCCTGATATAATCAATCAATTACTACCATGTGAAGTAGCTACAAGCCCAATACCTAAAGTTTCAATGATAGAGATAACAAACACTGTGGAACTTTCCCATGGTCACAATCTCCATGTTAACAATAAGCTGCCACCACAACAATTAGCATTGTTAACCAAACTCCTGTGTAAGCATGAAAAAGCCTTTGCTTGGGATTATGGAGACATGGAAGGTCTGAACCAAAATCTCCACACACATAGAATCTACATCAATGAAGGCAGTCTACCACTTCGCCAACCTTAGAGAAGAATTAACCCAACCTTGAGAGAATTAGTCAAAACCGAATTGTAAAAGTTGTTGGAGGTTGGTTTCATATATCCAATATCTGATAGAAAATGGGTATCACCATTGGTCATAGTGCCTAAAAAGGGGGGTAAATGGAGGATATGTGTAGATTATAGGTAATTTAACAATGCCACAAAGAAAGACCATTTTCCCTTGCCATCTATTGATCAAGTTCTAGACACTTTGGCTGGTAAGAAGTACTTCTCCTTTCTGGATGGATACAACAATTACAACTAGATCAACATTGCCCCAGAGGATTAGGAGAAGACCAAATTCACATGCCCTTGGGGGACATATTCTTATTTTGTGTTACCTTTTGGCTTATGTAATGCACCAACTACTTTCCAGAGAGCTGTAGTAAACATTTTTGCTGACATATAACATGATTGCATGGAAATATACATGGATGACTTTACTACATTTGGTGTCACCTTTGAGGAAGCCTTGAAGAACTTGGAAAAAGTGTTGATCAGATGTCAAGAACACAACCTGTCTCTTAATAGTGAGAAATGTTTCATGATGATGCAGGAAGGAGTAGTGCTGGGACATTTCATCTTAGAAGCTGGAATCCAGGTAGACCCTGCAAAAACAAAGGTAATTGTCACATTTTCTACACCTACTAAGAAAAAAGGTGTTAGATCTTTCTTAGGACATGTTGAATATTATAGGTGTTTCATTCAAAATTTGAGTCAAATAGTTAGTCCTTTGTACACCTTGCTTTCAAAAGAGGTCGAGTTTGCATGGACAAAAGCCTATGATGAATCCTTCCTGCAGCTCAAGTCACTTTTGACAAGTGCGCAGTACTTACGGGACCTAATTGGTTTTTACCATTCCACATACATACAAATGCTTCTGACTATGCAATAGGTGCTGTCGTAGGACAAAAGTCTAGTAACATTGAAAATGCAATTTACTATATCATCAAAAGCTTACATGGACCAGAGTTAAATTACACAGTGACTGAAAAGGAATTACTGGAAGTAGTTTATGCTCTGAATAAATTCCACCATTATGTAACAAGCTATTCCATCTTTGTTCATACTAACCATGCAGCAATCAAGTATCTCGTGAACAAACCTGCCATCTCAGGTAGGTTAGAAAGATGACTTCTTCTTTTGCAGGAATTTGACATAACCATCATTGAAAAGACCGAGAAGGCAAATGTAGTACATGATTATACATCCAAAATTTAGCATGCTGACATAGATACTACTCTGATAGATGACACATTCCCTAATAAGCACTTGTTTCATATTGTTGTCAAGAGTCCATGGTATGCTGATATAGTTAATTACCTTGCATGTAACAAAATTCCCACACATTTATCTCTTAAGGATAGGAGAATTCTTGTAGAGAAAAGCTTCCAATTCTCTTGGATCGACAACACACTATTTTATACTAGCCCATACCAAGTCGTGAGGAGGTGTGTGCGAGAAGATGAGACAAATGACATCCTTTATGCTTGTCATAATGAGTCATGTGGAGGACACTTTGCAACTAAGAGGACAACCCTGAAGATATTAACCACATGTTACTACTGGCCCACACTTCACAAGGATGCAACCAATTACATAAGGAAATGTGATAAATGTCAGAGGATGGGTCGTCTAACAAAATTAGATGAAATTCCCTTGAATCCCCAAGTGGTACTAACACCATTTGATAAGTGGGGCATGGTTTTGATTGGTCCAATAGATCCTCCATCTAATGGGGAATCCTACATTTTGGTGTGCACTAATTATTTGAACAAATGGGTCGAAGTAAAGGCCATGAAGCACGCAAGGGATCATAAGGTAGCAGAATTTTTGTATGAGGAAATATTCACCAGATATGGAGTACCAAGAGAACTTGTAACTGATTAGGGAGCACAATTCACATCCAATCTGATAACACAACTCATGAAGGAACACAACATTAGACATCGGAAGTCCAGTCCCTACCATCCTCAAGCCAATGGTCAGGCAGAAGATACAACTCGAGAGATTGAAGTTGTTTTAACAAAAATAATTCATCTATACCATAGAGATTGGAGTAGCAGACTCTCAGAAGCCGTGTAGGCATACAAAACAACTTGGAAGACCACCACAAGGCTCACTCCGTTTGAGTTATTATATGGGAAAGCAAATATGTTACCAATTGTATTTGAGCACAAAACATTACGCACAGTGTTGGAGTTAAACATTGACCTTCCTGCAGCATAGAAAGAGCAAATGTTGCATCTCAATTCCTTGGATGAAATGCACAAATATGGATTGGAGTGCACTAAGATAGTACAGAAATAAAGGAAGAAGTGGCACGAGTCCCATATTAATTAAGAGCAAACAATTTCAAGTTGGTCATTGGGCATTATTGTACGATTCCAAATTCAAAGAAATACCAGGCAAGCTGCAGACAAGATGGCTGGGCCCATATGAAATAAGCCATGTCTTTACCAATGGAGCAGTGTAGTTGACAACTATTGACCTAGTGCACTTCAAGTTATTAACCAATGGACATCAGCTACGTCTGTATCGCCAGCTCCAAACCAAATTAAAGACTTCCTACAACAATTTAGACAACTAGTTCCAAACATACCAGAGGTAACACTTCCTACAGCAGAGGGTGCACACCTTCTTCCTGTAGCTTTAACATAGCATTCCTTCGAGCATGTCGATAATAAAAAATTCATGTTCACATGAAGTCCAATTCTCCATTCACTTTCTAAATTCTTCTTTCCAACTCATTTCATTTCTTTACCTTCCACCCACCCATCTTCCACATCATCACCACTTTTTTATTTCTATGTTCCAAATAAGAGCCAAGTCACCTGACGCATGCAACCGCTAGCATCTTTCCACTCTCGCCAACTTTTTCTGGCACGTGTGATGATCGAATGACACGTATAAAATTTTCAATTTTTTCCACTTTTAGCACAGAGATTTAGGTTATTATATCTAGTACTACAATAAATCTATGATTGTGACATTAAGCTAGTTTTGTACCTCATGCCAAGTATGACAAGTGTGGACACTTGTTGTTATTTTGTAGGGGGTAGGGAAGTGTATTAAGTTCTAATGTCATTTCTAATTACTCATAAAGATTTCTCATCACCTCAAATCTATAATTTGGCCTTATCTCATTAAATCTCGTTGCTATATTGCACAAGTGTCGTACTGTTATTCCCAAATTATCCCTAATTTTTACACTTGATGTGACCTAAAAATACTATATTTAAACTACGTGGCAACTCGTAGTTAGAGTTATAATTTCTTCTGTTGAAATTCCATTATCATTATTTATGTCAAGAACAACAGAAGATTGCAAAACAAGGTCTGTAGTTTTAAAAGGAGCAATCTGAAATTCAAAAAAGAATAAGGTAATTGTCAATTACAGAGCAGGAAAGTTGAAAATTGACAAGCTTAGGCTACAACCGAAATTTGAAGAAATCAGAGGGAAGCTACAGTGACATGAGCCAGTGGTTCATGGTGTTTTTCTTACAGATGTTGAAGTAGTAAGGAGTTTTAATGCATGTGGTTGGTTGGGATATTTCTTGAAATTAACAGAGTTTGATGAAGAAGTAGTAGCTGAATTTACAAATACATTTGAGGAAGGGCAAGAAACTGTATGGGGATTAAAAATTGTCACAAAAGAAGAACATATAATAGAGGTAACTAGGTTACCAGCAGTTGGGGAACACTACCCCAATGTGCATGACGCTAGGTCAGCTCGGGCCCAGTTTACCCTACCAAGTGACCCTCCTTTGGAGATTAATAAGCAAGGGTGCAAATGAATGTCTCTTCCTACACCATTTAATGAATTGGAAACACACATTATCAGGTATTTGACCTGCGAGGGAAGATTTTAAAATTGGCATGCACATCACTTTAATTTACTTAGCTACGTAAGGCATAATCTTCCAGTGAATGTTCCTAATTTCTTGTATAACTTGCTAAGTATCTGTGTTGAGGAAACCCAAAAGGGAAATATAAATTTTGTCACCCACCATGCCCTAATCAAATTGATAGTTGATAAATCTCTTAGGGAAGTCTCTCCCTTAGCATGGTCAAAATTTGTCTAGCATAAAACCTTGCAACCTCAGGTTGACCCTATTGAGAAACCTAGAAATGATGATGCAACACCCATTGAACCAGCTCTTGAATAGGACACCCCAGAAATAGAAACCAAAAATCTTCAAGAAAATATGCCTTCACCTGATCATATGAGAAATGTATCTACTCCTGCCCAAGAGAAAGGAAAATGAAAAGTAGGAGAAGGAACTTATGTTCCTATAGCAGAACCGCAAAACCCCACAGCTTCGAAAGGAAAGAAAAGAAAATCATCTCTTGTAGCAACTACTCCTGCAGCAGAGAGACTGAAGAAGGTTATCTAGAAAAAGGCTATGGAGGTTGAGGAAAATCTTATGCTAAGAAGCCCTAGAATGAGAGGACAACTTCCTAAAGTGTTCTTAAAATTCCAATCTATTTCTTCCAAACAATCTGATAGAGAACCCCATGTGCAAATTGTTCCAGATGATTCCCCAAATCAGTCTAAAATCCCAGACATTTCTCAAAATCCAACATAGAATTATGATGATGAACTTGATTTATGTCAAAATAACCCCCAAGAGAGCCATCATAATATCTCAAAGAGCAATGAGGAAGAAGTTCCAATACCTCATTAGTTAACCTACTCAAAGAATGCCCTAGTCCCTTATAAAAGAACCTGGTTTACAAACTACTTAGAGCAAGCATGGAAAGAATAGAGGAGGCAAAATAATCAGGTCGAAGAGTTTGGTCCACCCACTTTGCAGTCACTTCTCTTTGGTCTATACAATAAATATGTTTTTACAACAACCTTATGGAAATAAGAGAAGAAGAAAATGCAGAAGGAAATAACAGACCAAAGTGAGGAGATAAAAAAAACCTAAAAGAATAATTGGCAAGACAAAAGCAAAGGATGGATCATGCCCTAAAGTTGGCTAATCAAATAATCACTTGCAGACCACTTCCTAGGTTCTACGCTATCTGTTTGAAAGAACAATTCCTTTTCTTCCAACTAATGACGACCTTAAAAGACATAGACTCTAAGTTTAAAACCGCCTAGGAATTTTATGGCCTATATCAAACCCTTCCTTCATGTAAGATAAACTTACTTTGTGAGTTGTACTTACATAACTTCATTATCCCTACAGGAACTAAATGGAACCCTTTACTCTACGTAGGGCATATACACCTGGGGGCATTAAGTCCTGGATGAATAATGAAGCAAACTATGATAGACAACTAGAAAATTACAGAGACCGGGAGAAGTCAGAACCCTTGCAATTAAGGGAATAAAGCAACAGACTTGATTTGCTCCTCAGGGATTGGTTTAGTCTAACCTATTGAAAAATAAAAGCGGAAACAAAGAAGAAAATCTTTGATGTCAGAACAACAATCTATGCAAAATATGAAGGAATGTCTTACTTTGTTTTTTAGAGAGCCTTGGTTAGTGCCAGAAGTAGGTGGAGTAGCTTGCCAGAAGTATTTAAGAAATCAGAGCCACACAACCCTATCAACCTCAAAGTAGCTATTCACAGAGCACCAAAATATATCCAGCTAGGTAGGTAGATTAGACAAGAGATCCGGTGTCCATTTACCATGCATCCACCTATGCTCCTATGGCCCCTTTATGACATCAATGTTGCAAGGCTTGACCGACTGTAGGAGGACCACATGATGGATGTCTGGGCAAGGACAAGAGGTTTTTACTACACTTTCAAGAGCCAGAGAAGATGAAATACATAGGCTAGAGAATTATGAGGAATAGAAAGGAGATGAAATTCTTGAGGACAAGTATTATACTTACCAGGGGGTAGATGATGAGACAATTTACTCTCTCTATTTTATCTTAATCTTGATACTCTATTTTAAACATTACCAAGAAATTTGTGGACCTATAACTATTTAAACTCGTGTTAAAGTACAGTTAGAGCCGTCAAACCTATAGGTAGTCAGTTATGTCATGTTTTGCTTATATATATATATTACAATTTTTCATATATTTATTAGAATGTGTGTTCTAATATTTAGATTTATTTGACTAAGTTTACTTATATACATTTATGCATGCTAACTAACCTACCAGGAAGGAGTAGCTTGAGAGTGGCCGACAACATTGAAGAAGAAACGTTGAAGTCCAGCTGGGATGGGGAAATCATCATGGCACCAAAAGAAATGTCTGCTACATTGGAGGAGCCACCATTCTAGAGAATATAGGAGTATAGCTCTGCTATATTTCTTCAGCACTCATTATCCTGTTGAATTGGTCATCCAAACTTTATTACATATGTCGTGGGCTGTTACATTTCCTTTTTCTTCTATGGAGAGATTTAATTCATAACTTATCTTTTTATTTTTAATAAGTGTCAATCCTTTAGTTATAGGGATTTGATTGTTAGTTTGTAAGTCCGGAGCTTTTGGGAATATACTGTTGCATCTTGCAAAAGTTATTTTTCTAGTTTTGTGCATTGTTGTTATGTAATCAGTTTCTAAAATATAATGAAGTGATTTTGGTTTACCTTCTATGTTAGTAGTTAGAAAAATCCAACCAAGGGGCCCACTTGGGAGGTGGATTAGATTAGAGTAGAGTAGATTTACTTTCAACATTTACAACATTTTGAATAGGAGTTTACTGTTTCATTCCTGCAACATTGGATTCATGTATGTTCCTGCAGCACTTGCACAGATAAGTATGGTGAATGCTATGGGTTGATAGAATAGATTTAAGTTAAGTTTACACTTTTCAGCATTAGTTCCATTAAGTAGTCAAGAGTGTTTCTTTCCTGCAGCAATAACATAGGTTCCTTTCATGCATTTTTACTTCCTGCAGCATAGGTAGTATGACTCTCTGAGAAACTTAGTGCACATATCGTGTTGTCCTATTTCAAGTATATGTCCCTAGGTTGAAAATTTAAATGCACCTCATGGTAGGAAAATTAATCCTTATTTTGAATATACTAATCCTAGGAGAGGCTTTGGCATGATTACTAGTACCTATTGTGAGGCGGTTCACCACCATTCAAGTTTATGCTATTGACAACCTCCACTATTGTCACCTCAATCTTATTAATAAGTTGTTCTACCTTCTTACATTTCTCCTTAAAAATTCTCTTATTCATTTCCATCCACATCTCCCATATTAATAATGAAGGTGTTGTCTTCCATAGATTGGTGTACAAATCCCCCCATGCTTCCTCAACCATCTTTGAAAGAAGCTTAATATATTATTAGGGAGTATTATTTTCCAACCCAACCTATTATTAAACCACTGCCAACATTTATTGGTATAATCACAATTTAATAGTAGATGGTCTACCATCTCCTCCTCCTCCTTCTCACATAGGACACAATGAGAAGGCTCGTGGCAACCCATTTTCTTAAACTATTCTATTGTCAATATTATTTTCTGAAGGGTTGTCCAAGCAAACATTCTTGTCTTTGGCATACAATTCTTATCCCAACAAAGATCTGTATGGATCTTAGTTTTAACATATCTATGTTTTTTCATGATGTATGTGTACCAATCCTTTACATTGTATTCCCCACTTTTTTCTTTAACTCATAGTATCATGTCCTCAACATTTCTTAGTACTAATTTCCTCCCTTCTAAGGCTTCTTTTAACTTTCTTTTAAATTTTGTAGATATACTTACCCCTTCCAAAGTTTTCCATTTCCATCCTAAAGCCAGACGATCCTTGTTGATCTCCACATAATCTTTTACATGTATTCCAATGATGTTTTTTAGGATGGAAATAGTTTAGTCATCATTTATTAAGGTTTTAAGAGCCGAGTATCTCCCCTACAAGTCATCCCAAAATAAGGTTGCATCCCCTTTCCTGACATCCCATGAGACTCCATCCAAAATCACTTTCCTACACTCACAAATGAAGTTCCATACCCAAAAACCTTTAGGGGGGTTAGCATGCCTAAATATGCTCAAGGGTTCATTACCTTCAAAATATGTGTGTCTAAGTATTCTTACCCACTTACATTCTAGATCTTTATACATCTTCCAAAATAGTTTTGCTCCAAGCGCCAGATTTTGTTCATTAATAAATTTTAAATTGATTCCCCCTACCTCCTCATATTTGTATATTTCGTTCCAAGCTATTAGTGTCATTTTCTTCTTTTATGTTGCTTCTTGCCAAAAAAAGTTCCTCATTGTTTTAATAAGTTAGGATTCCACCCCAACAAGCAAATTATAACAAGACATCTGATATATTGGGATAGCTGAAAGAATGATTTAATCATTGTTACCCTACCAACAGGCAAATTATAGCAAGCCATCTGATATATTGGGATAGCTTAAATAACTAATTTAATCATTGTTACCCTACCTGCAGTGGATAACCATTTACCTCTCCATGATTCGACACGTTTCTCAACTTTAGTTATCACATTATCCCATAATTTGGTGTTTCTACTACCGTTATCTAAGGGAAATCCCATATATTTACATGGTATCTCACCTTTCATGAAGTTTTGGATCGTTCAAATGTCCTCTTCTGTTTCCTCTCTTGTATTAAAGAATATCTATGATTTTTCCTTATTGATAAGTTGTCCTGAAGCTTTAGAATAAGAGTCCAATATGGTTTGAATCTTTCTTTCCTCGTTAATATCTGCTTTCCCATATAAAACGGTATCGTCAACAAATTTTTGATGAGTAGTTGCTTCCATCCCACTTGTTATTTTGATCCCTTTAAATTCTCCATTACATCTTTCTTTTTTAAGTGACCTACCTAATGCTTCAACCATAAGGATAAAAAGAAAAGGGGATAATGGACCCCCTTGACGTAGAGCCCTCAACATGTCAAAGAAATATTTTGGAGACCCATTAACCAAAATATATATCCTCGGGCTAGATATGCATTCAAATATTAAATTTTTCCATTTTCATGAAAAGTTGAATGCTTCCAAATATTTACATATGAATCTCCAATCCATTTTGTCATAATTTTTTTTAATATATAATTTAATGATCATACTTGGTTCATGATTTTGTTGGACTAAGTGAATTGCTTCTTGGGAAATTATTACCCCATCCAATATTGACCTTCCCGGAACAAACCCTATTTATTTGTTCACAATCAATGATGGCAGTAGTTTCTTAACCCGATTGACTAAAGCCTTTGTTAAAATATTATAAATAGGATTGTATGCACCCTAAAATGGTCGCCTAGACTTTGGGCCCCATTTTATTATTTTATCATTTTATCAAATTCCTAAATCAATGCTTCGCAATATTTTCAATTCAAATCAATTTCCTTGATCAAATTGTAATTAATTCAATTATTCAATTATTTCAATATTTCCTAAGGTTTGATCATTTTTATCTAATTAAAAGATTTAATTTTCTTTTAATTAAATAAAATTTATCTTATTTAATTAAAATATTTAATCTCCCTTTTAATTGAATAAAATTCATCTTATTTAATTAAATTCAATTTCTCCCTTTTAATTAAATAAAATTCCTCTTATTTAATTAAATTCAATTTCCCTCATTTAATTAAATAAAATTCTTCTAATTTATTTAATTGAAAGAAAACCTCTCTTTTAATTAAATAAATATAAATCCCCACTTAAAGCACTTTATTTGATAAAAAAAGGAAATAAATTAAATAAAATCCATTTTTCTTCACATCTTCCTAAGTGGTGGGATTTTTGCCTCTTAATCATAGCCTTTGATATTTGCCTCTTAATCTCAACCGTTCACTTTTCTTTAAAAGGAAATCCCTCCTTCTCATTTTCATATTAGGTTTTCATAGTATTGTTATGCTGCAGGTTTGGAGAGCAATTTTGGAGGAGGATTTGAGCAATTGAGCTTGGATATTGCAACTTCTCTCTTCTTGTCTTTTTCTTCTTGCATCCATGGCTATTCATGTAGATTAGATTCATGTTTATTTTCATAGATTAAACTTGCACTTGCATTTCCTTTCATAGATTAACCATGCATTGTTATCATTTAGATTAATTTCCTTTCATGCATTGCAATCATATAGAGTAGATCTCATTTTCATGCATTTGAATCTCTCGGTTCATGGTGTACTTGCATAGGCACTAACTAGGTCAATCTGAGGGCCTCCATTACACACCTTTGAACTCTATGACTAGAGAGCTATGAGTCGATATTTGAGGCCTCATTCTTGAGCAACCTTGGATGGAATGATTCATAGAAGTGTGACACATTTTCATCACACATTTTTGGCACCCACCATGGGGTAGAAGATTCATTTTCTGTCTCTTTAGCTATTTTTTGTCAATTTATTTTCGGATCCAAAATTTTCGTATTTTTCGTACTTGTTGTTTTTTACTGCAAAGAAAGTTCGCACGAGCTTTTGCGGATCTTCGTGCAAGATTGTGTTGGATCTAGTATTTTATTGCGTGGTTCTATGTACTTCTTTGCGTGGTTCAATGTATTTCCTCACAGGAGATTCAGCATCAGTGCAGTGATTTGACTGGTTTGTTGTTTCTGTACTTTTTTTCTGCCTATGCATTCTGTCGCGCGGCTGCACATTTTTTTGCGCAAACTTTCTGTTTCCTCGTGCGACTGTGCATTTTCTCGCACGACTCTGTACTTTCTTGCACGATATTCCATACCATAGATCTATATTTCATTGCTATATTGATATATCTCTGATTTTTCATGCTAACCACTAATGTTTACTGTTTCTAGTGGTTTGTGATTTGTTGTTATTGTTTATGTTTCTGATTTGGACTTGCTTGGATAAACAACAAAATGATTCGTGTTGCTTTGGATTTGAGGTATTTTGTTACTCTCTATAACATTTAGATTTTGGGAATTAAAATGAACATCTCATGTGTTTAGCTTGAGTGTTTCTTGCTTTTATAGATCACATTTCCAATTGGTGCTCTAAAAATGGACCTAAATTTGCTTTCTTGCATATATGTTTCACATAGTAATTAGGCCCTATGAACACTATTTGTGGTGATCTTGAGAGAGTGGTCTTCATTCGCTTGTTTTACATGCAAAGCTCTTCTTGATGATAGATCCCCTTGTAGGTAGGGAAGGATTTTGTTTTTACCTCATTGGTCAACTTGGTTTGGGCTTCAACTTTCGGCAATACTTTCTCTCTTTGGGGGATTGGTGTCATTTGTTGTTGTGTGAGCTTTGAATGAGGTGATTTCAAATTAGCGGGTCAATGAATCATGTTTGCTATGTTTTGGTGAGGTGAAGAGGCTAGAGGATTATGCTTTTTTCCCTTTTGGGAGAATCAGAAACTTGGAACCCTTGAATCTGAACTAAGTCCCCATGTGGTCCATATTGTGAGTCTTCCTTGTTAAAGAGGGTTAACCATAGTGGACATTCCCTTTATTGGGTCAACCACGTGGACAGAACCTCAAGCGGTAATAGCCATTTTCGCCATGGTAGTAACAACCACTATATAATTTTCCTTGTGGAAGAAATCTCCACGGGTGTAGTTTCTTGTGGGTTGTCAGATCTCCTCAGCAGCTCCTGATTGATTAAATTCTTAGACTGTGTCAAAACCTCGGTGCGCTGTGATTTGATTTCACCCACTTGAAATTGCAAAAGTTACAGAGTCAAGCCATTACTAAGAACTATAGTGCAACCGACTTTTTCTTTTCTAGGACTATGTGCGTGATTGGAAAACATTTGTGAACATACACAAGTAGCATTCTTATGGAGTAGAAATACTATGACACTATCCATGTTTATGTGCAAGGTTGCTTTGTCCCTTGCTCATTGTTTGAAGACATTGATTGCCTGAACTCCCTGATTGTTGTCTTACGTGATTGATTCATGATAAAATCTATTAATGCACCTAGTTGGTTATTTAAAACAAGCGAAAACTGAAGTTTTGTGTCCTTTCCTTGCATGAGAAAATTATTTTCTCACACCGTCTGCTGCATTTCCTCACGCGATCCTACATTTCCTCGTGCGAGACAACATTTCTTCACGCAAGACAACATTTCCTCGCGCGAAACTGCCTGCCAGTGAGCTATTTGTTGTTTTCTCCCGCTTGCTTGCTCGCTGCCAACTTGCCAAATATGAGTTTCTGAATTATGAAAATTTCAATGTATCTCCCCAAAGAGTGTCATAACATGTTGCTTAACATCCAAATGAACTTAAATGGTATCAATTTACATTAAATGACTCTCGGTTTTCTTTCTTCCACATCCCCCATGTCTTCCTAGTCTTCCATTTCCATTATTTCTCTTCTTCTTTCATGCTTCTACCTCTTCTTCCTAAGATCTTTGCATCTTCTTGATTCTTTTCCTCTTATTATCTAGTCTATCTTCTATTTTCATCTATTCTATCACTTCCATTCTTGATTCCTTCTCTTCTAGAACCATGGATCTCCGCTATCTTCTTAGGAAAGGTCTCTAGACAATGGATGATATCACACTCATTGATGAACTCATGACATGTTGTTCTTCTAGACGTTACATGAGTAATGAATCCATAGCAAAAATACAATGAAAATTGAGTGAGTCAGATGTCTTCGCTGAAATCGTAGAAGTAATCTTGTCACAATCTCCTTCTTCCAAACATCTTTCATCTTCTAAGACTTCTCATCTTTCTTCATCATCCAAATCTTCTTCTTCCACTAGGTCTTCACCTTCTTCTTCTTCACGATCTCATTCTTCTTCTACTTCTCCCAAGGGTCATACTTCTCTTCAAAATGCATACCATAATGAGCAACATGATAATCCTTGTAATACCTCTTTCGTGAAGAATGACATGCCTATTTATGATGACTATGACTTTGATGATCTCGCCTATTATGATTCTGATGACTTTGAGGCCTATACTGATGATGGTTGTTATGATGAAATACATAGTCATACTTATGATGCCTATATTCCTGAGGGTTCTCCTCGTCATGTGCTTGTGCTTACTAGGGATGGCGATTCTGAGTGGAGAGATTGTGATGGTGATCCATATGATTCTGAATTTGAAAGAGAATTTGATGATTTTTATGAACAATACTTTGATGATAAATTTGAGGAAGAGAAAGCTTTTCGCACTAATTATAAAACTAGCTACTACAAGCATCGCTCTTCCAAGAGTTCTCATGCTGAAAATCAAGATTGTACTCTCAAGCAAGATCAAGTTAATGATGAACCATCATTTTGTGATGATTCCCTTCCATCCTCTACTTTCTCTAATACACATACATCTCCTAAAGTTTCTAAACTTCTATCATCTTTCACAAATCCTTTATTTGACACAAGTCCTAATGCTTTTCATGCAATTCCCTATAGTTATCCTCAAGGGCTACCTCTTAAAGAAACTCAAGCTAACCTTCACTTGGTTGCAAATACTTCCAATAATGCTAAACCTAAAGAGCCTAAGCCTTTATATGCTATAATGCCTACTTCATCTAATCCTTCATCATCTCTTCCCAAGTCTCCCATACAATTCCAACATGCTTCCTTGTCCTTAGAAGTGGCTCCATGTCAAGAGGACTCTAAAAATGATAAAGAAAAGAACATAAAGAAAGATCAATATCAAGAAACCTCCATGTCATCCAATCCTCTTTATGATGTCTCTTATTTTTCTCATGGTTATTTTGATCCCTTACGACATTTCTCATTCATTCCACCATGTCTTAAGTCTTCTCCTAAGCAAGATCAAGTTACTACTTACACCGTTGAGCTTATTGACAATCAAAATAACCTTACTACACTTGCACTTTCCAAAGATGATACTTCC
>MU227475.1:2506204-2517984 GCA_018584345.1 Thuja plicata | reverse complement strand
TGAATCAATGCTTTGCAATATTTTCAATTCAAATCAATTTCCTTGATCAAATTGTAATTAATTCAATTATTCAATTATTTCAATATTTCCTAAGGTTTGATCATTTTTATCTAATTAAAAGATTTAACTTTCTTTTAATTAAATAAAATTTATCTTATTTAATTAAAAGATGTAATCTCCCTTTTAATTGAATAAAATTCATCTTATTTAATTAAATTCAATTTCTCCCTTTTAATTAAATACAATTCCTCTTATTTAATTAAATTCAATTTCCTTCATTTAATTAAATAAAATTCTTCTAATTTATTTAATTGAAAGAAAACCTCTCTTTTAATTAAATAAATATAAATCCCAACTTAAAGCACTTTATTTGATAAAAAAAGGAAATAAATTAAATAAAAATTAAATAAAATCTCTTTTTTTCACATCTTCCTAAGTGGTGGGATTTTTGCCTCTTAATCATAGCCTTTGATTTTTGCCTCTTAATCTCAACCGTTCACTTTTCTTTAAAATGAAATCTCTCCTCATTTTCATATTAGGTTTTCATAGTATTGTTATGCTGCAGGTTTGGAGAGCAATTTTGGAGGAGGATTTGAGCACTTGAGCTTGGATATTGCAACTTCTCTCTTCTTGTCTTTTTCTTCTTGCATCCATGGCTATTCATGTAGATTAGATTCATGTTTATTTTCATAGATTAAACTTGTATTTGCATTTCCTTTCATAGATTAACCATGCATTGTTATCATTTAGATTAATTTCCTTTCATGCATTGCAATCATATAGAGTAGATCTCATTTTCATGCACTTGAATCTCTTGTTTCATGGTGTACTTGCATAGGCACTAACTAGGTCAATCTGAGGGCCTCCATTACACACCTTTGCACTCCACGACTAGAGAGCTATGAGTCGATATTTGAGGCCTCATTCTTGAGCAACCTTGGATGGAATGATTCATAGAAGTGTGACACATTTTCATCACACAAGTATTACATAGTGAAATAGGTTTGAAATCCTCAAAGTTCATAACATCAGACTTCTTCGGCATAAGGGCTATGAATTTATTATTTATTTCCCTTAATAATTTCCCAGAGTTTCTAAAACATTATACCACTTCTATCACCTCATCTCCAAGGGATGCCCAACATTTTTGGTAGAATAAGGTCGATGATCCATCCAAGCTAGGGGATTTATCAGGATGTGATTGTTTAAGAGCTGATTCAATTTCACCTTTGGTAAATTTGGCATTCAACATATTGTTTTATTCTTTTGTCATAATTCGAGGTATAATTTTTAGTAAATTATTTTGAGCGTTTAAATCTGAACTGTCTCTATTGCTGAGGATATTCTCAGAGTATGAGACTGCTTCTATTCCTATTCTTTTTAGTTCTTATATAATATCCCCATCTTGCTTTATAATTCTCGTGATTCTATTTAGATTTTTCTTATCTTTGTGCTATTGTGAAAGAACTTCATGTTTTTATCCCCCTATGCTAACCACGTTTCCCTTGATTTTTGACGCCAATAAATTTCATCTTTCACTAAGATGTCTTCATATTTATTTAATAGTTTTTTCTTTCCAATGTAACTCTCTTCGTTCATCCCTTTATCTATAACCTTATTGTTGAGGTCCTCAATTTCTTTTTCCATGTACTCTTTTTGCTCAAAAATATTCCCCAAATGATATATTCCATTGCATTAGTTCTCTTTTCAGTGATTTCAGCTTAGCCATAAACACAAAGGCTCTTGAGGCTTTGAAATATTCCTCCTTCCATGATTGTTCCATAAGGGTCAGGATGTTATCATCCCTTAACTACATCTTCTCAAATTTAAAAGGGCACATTTTTTGATGCATACCTTCCTCTATTTCAAGTTGGACTAGAAAATGATCTGATCTGGAGGTGGACAAAATTTTAGCTTTAAAGTCATAATCAAAATCAATCAAATTGCTTCTATAAAAAAACTGATTGAGTAATTCAACTATGTGGATAAATCCTATTCGCATGTTATTCCATGTGTATTTCTCATTTTCTGTTATGATTTCCATTAGTTCCTTTCTATTTACTCAATATCAGAATTTTGTTGTTGCATGTGACTCTTTATTTATATCTCCCCATTTTTATTCCTTTCTCAGCACAACATTAAATTCACCTCCAATAATAAAATTTTGATCAGGGAATTCATCCATTGGATTACTGATCTCATTCCCTATTTATCTTGGATTAAAGTTGGACCATATAAGTTGATCACAAAGAAAATCGGTCTACTTTTATTACTTCTAATTTTTCCATAAATCTAGTACTTATCATTCCTTATTTTGCAGTATGAAAATTTTTGTGGGTTCCACACTATCACTAGACCCCTGGAAGCCGCAATTGTTGGGACCCCATCCATCTCCCAATCACCAAGTCTTTTCCTAAACCCATCTATTTCATCACCACCCAGTTTTGTTTCTTGTAACATGATTAAATATTCCTTGAAATTGAAAATGCAATGTTTGATTAAATATTATTTGTTAGGGGCATTAATGCCCATAACATTCCATATAATCACACTCATTTTGTTGTGGGAAGGAACTTCCCCTTCCCTACATACATCAGTTCTGTAATCCTAGCTTGGCCTACAACATTACCATCTTTCTATCTTAGCTCATTAATTGTTTTCCTCCCTCGCTTTTTCAACACTTTGGCATAGTTAGGGGAGGTTCACCCCTTATCAATTGCATTTAATCCTAACCCTTCTTTATTTTCCTCCTGAACCTTATCATTATTCCTTGCTTCCTCCTTATCCCCTTCCCTAATCTCCATTAATTCAAGAACCCTTACAGTCATGTCTTATTTTTCTACCACTGACACTTCATCATGTTGTTCATCTATCATGTCTAAGCCTAGGAAGTTATTAATAGCCTCAATAATGTGTGTCCTCTCCTCATTATTTGCCTCTGGTGGTTGATTTGGTTGTATGTCTTTATCCACATTCACCTCTTCTTCTATCAATTCTTTATCCTTAATAATCCATTTTGTGTTTACATATTCTTCTTCAATATTATCTAATTCATTTTCAACTACCTTTTTAATGAACTCTGCCTAACTCCAGATTTCTTTTAGGGAATCTTTATACTGATCCAAGATCATATCTTTCTCTTGATGATCATTGATTAATTTCCTTGCATTAGTGTTCAGTTTAAAACCCATCCTTAACAATTTAATTCCCAAAATAAGGTCATATTACGGGGAAATGACATTATATGGTTGTTCCTTTCCATTAATAGTATTGTGAAAAATCCCATTCCCTTTTATGTTTCTATCCTCATTTGTTCCTGCAATTTCCCCTTCCTCCAATTCTTGGGTTTAAATAGCTTTTAATGTTTGGTTTAGGCCTGTAAGACTATTGTTGTTTAAACTCCTATCCTCCATCCTTAGTGTTTCCTCTCTTGCACCATATTTTTCCTGGTTATTGGTTACCTATTTAGAATTTAATGTCTTTCTTCCTACTTTAATGGTGTTGGAAGATCTCACCTCTTTAGAATTCAAGTGGTTAACCTAGTGTAATTGGTTCTTACCACGTTCCTCTACAATGAAGCCCCCCTTGTCCATATAAAATTTGATATTTAATGCTAGTGTAGGAAGAGGAATCCTCTTACGAGGGGTTAATTTCTTCTTATTGTAATATGTCGTATAAAAAAATTATGGGTTGATTTTGTAAATACAGTTCTTAGTTTTCACATCGAATGTTTCCATATTTTTAATGATAATATCCATATCAACAAAGATAATAACATAATAAAATGATAAAAAAATTCCTCTTCTACCCATATAAAGTTACCCAAATGATTTCCTATCTCTCTCAAAATAGTTGTATGCATCAATTAAATAGGTAAATTGTTTAATTTTATACATCTTGTTGTTCTATAGCCTTCTAATTTACAATCAAAGTTAGGGGACCATTCAAATAATTTAAATTTATGCCCTTTATACTCTATTTTTCCATTTTTAAGAAGATTACTTCTAATATATGGATTTTTAACACTGAAAAAATACATAATTTTCCTATAAGATAGTGATACCTACATGTCCTCTGTAAGTTTCTTAGAGCCATTTTGTTATTTGTTCAACATAGGATCCCTCTCCACACCATAGAGAGAATAAACCAAAGGTTTTACAATGCTAAAACATGCCATCTATATATTTATTATCCATTTTTTTTATATTCCTTTCAATTATCTTATTAGTATTTTATAACTCATGCCCCAAGTGTAGTGGAATTCTCGGGTGACTATTGTTTTGATAATCATATTTATTTCCATGTTTCCAAGGAGTTGATGCTTCCTTATTTATCGTATTTGTCTTAGATCCAATTTGCAAAGGAACCTTAGGTATATTTTCCTTTATAGGGTCTTTCCAAAACCTATAATTTTCTTTCCTATGGGTCGGTTTTAAAACACCCTCTACACTATTATGCAGATGATGAGTACGGTCATAGTATATCATATTTGATTTTGAAGCCAAAAGGGAATCCATTCTACCTAATGCAATACAATTCACACCAGAAGCAAAACTAGGGATTTTTGAGGTAATCGATAATATCCATACCTTGTTGGCAAGTGGCTAATTCAGGAGTGTATAAGGGTTGTCATATATGGTAACACTATAGTTATCTATGGTGGCTTGGAGTGGAACAGATTTTTGGTTCTAAGGTTGTGTAAAAATGACTAAGTCAAGGCAGTAGTTTACTGAGTACAGGAGTACATTTTTGGGATTCAAGCACTATATATGATGAACTATGTCATGCGAGCTTAGAGGAAGGTATTTTGGGATATGGTAGACCTTCACTTAATGTCACTTGATTTTTGGAGTTTAGAGATGAAATTTAGAGATGATTGAAGTCATGAGAAGACAATGTAGTAGCGAGACAAAGCAGTTGAATAGTCGTGATGATTGAAGGAGTGAAATGTGGAATCCAATCGTGCTAAGTTAGATTTGGATTAGGTATTACCCTAATTTTGGTAAGTATGATCGTTAACTTTGTATTTGAGTTTTGGATAAGAGTTGATCATGTTTTGTGATGTATTTGGGAGCTGACTGAGTATGAGGTAAAGTATATATATGGAAAGGTTTTTGAGAAGCGAAGGAATGGATATTGTTTGATTGGATGAATGGATGCATTATGATGTTAGAATCAGACAAAAGCTGATGTGAGCCACAACTGGAACTAATTAAGCATAGCAGATGCTTGTATAATTTTATTTTGATAAAGCATTATAACAGAGACAATTTTTTGATTGTAAGAGAAATGTGCTCAGTGTATACCCCTAACAAGGTTTTGTATTCCTTTAGCACGGAGATGTATTAATGCAATATTTATCTCCTGAGAGGGACACAATAATTTTAGTACATATTTATGGGTATCATCCCCACAGGGTTTTTTCCTTGGCCAGGGTTTCCTCGTGAACAAATTCATGGTGTTATGAGTTGTGTATTTTATGTTCTTTTCATTTTAGTAATTATTTGGTTAAGTTGGAAATTTCTAAGTTTAATTTTAAAGTGTTGTAATGTTGATTCACCCCCACTCTTAGTGTTACTTAATCCCAACAATTGGTATCAGAGCATTTATTCATTGGAGAGAAAGGCTAATATCTTAAGGGAGATCGAGATGGATTCTGAAAGTTTGGAAGAGAACTTTGAAGAAGCACTAGAAGACCTTGATAAGGCTAAATCTAAAAATGGTTATTTAAAATTCAAATTGAGAAGAGTAGAAGGTTTTGTCAAGAAACTCAAGGAATAGCTTGAAATTTCTAGAAATCAAAGACAAGATCTTATGGAGAAGATAAAAGAAGATTCACATAATCATACATCAGATCAAGTCAAATAACTTGAACAAGAAAAATGATGCATTGAAGCGGGAACGTGAAAATACTTCTATTCATATGGATAAAGAAATTCAGAAAGAAAAATATCTAAAAGAACCAAAGTTGAAGAAATCCTAAAGAATGCAAATGTTCAGATGGGAAAAATGTAGATTGAACTTGATTACTATAGAAACAAGTATCATGAAATAGAAAAATACAATCAAATAATAAAAGCATAACTTGTCGAAGCTAAGAAACATATTGAAAAACTTCATATGAGCAGTGACAAGATTGATGAATAAAGAGAGAGACCTAAAGGAGACATGACAGGAGTTGGCTTCAATGAAGATGAATGTTCTAAATCTCAACAAGAAAAATATGAAGAAAATCCAGATAAAGAAAGACATATACAATAAGATCCTAGAAAGCATATCAGAACTTTCAGAGGTAGATGTTTTGGATGCAAAAAATTTGGTCACATGAAGAGAGATTACAGAGGTAAAACTCCTTACAAACCCTTTTCTAGTTATTGTTTCAATTTCTATGAATATGGACACAAGGAGATTGAATGTAGGAAGCTTGATCAGTCCTACACTAAGCAAGATTACATTAGATAAGAGACATCAGCTAAGATCATATTTTACAAGTGCAATAAATTTGGGCACATCAAAAAGTATTGTAAGTTGCAGATTAATCAGAACAGATGATCTCCTACATAATACAAATGTAACAATCAAGGACATATAGCAAATTCTCTCAAGTATAATGGATCTATAGGTAAGAGAAGACCATCGCCTATTGTTATAAAGAAAAATATTGGTGATGTTGGAAAAAGTATGGCAGAATACATGGAAGAGTTTGACAATCAATTTATGAAAGAAAGTGGTAAAGTTTGGAAAGTGAAGGAACTAAGTGAGCCTAACGTTCAGGAAGATTCAGTAGTTGCTACTGAACCTTCACCTGATGTTGTTACATCGACCTAGATGGCCAAGCATGGCCTTATAGGGGAAGATTTGGAGAAATACACAGAAAACCATCTAGCCCCTCTTTATGTGGAATAAGCTTTTGCAAGGTTATGAAGAGTATGTATGATTGGTATGAAATGCGTATATGAGACTGCACAGCTATACACATTATATCTTGTGATTGTTAGGTTGTTGGTCGATTGGATCATTGTAGAGTTGAACTTATTGCTAACTATGTTGTTCTTTTCAGAGAAAATTATAAGGGTAATCAAAAGAACTTGTCTAATCTATATTCAAAGAGCAGAGTTGAAGAAGAGAAGTGACTTGAGCAAGAAGGACTAAAGAATCTAGGGCATTTGTGAGTTATTGAAGCACAAATTCACAGATTTAGCAAACAAAGGTATTTAGAGTACTTGCGAGCATTTGAATATGGATACTCCTATTATTTTTGATGTAAATGAAAGGCCTATATACAAATTCAAGAAGCATCCTTTCAAATCAACTAAGTACAACCCTAAAGGCACATTTTCTCAAACACCCTACGAAGTTCTACACATTGAGGATATTAGGACATACATCCACTGCAAGTATGAGTCTCTAGGAAACTTTGAGATCTTCAAGGAAATGAAGGACATGATTAAAGAAGATGGAAAATGGAAGGATGAGTTCGCTCATCTTGAGAATATCAGCGTGATGAAAATGACAGAAATGCATGAATTTGATGAAGAAGAATGGTTCAAGATTGTGTTGAGTAGAGTGCACGAATAATTTATTTGGATTGGTGAGTATCTTGTAAATATTATGAGTGAGTTGATCTATGACATTACTAGTCTAGATAACTCTGGAGTAATCTCTGTAGCAAAGAAGAATACCAAGAAAAAAGTGGAATCCCTAACCCACTCTAAATGGGATAAGTGAGCAATGAGTGTGGCTGAAATCTTCCAATAATATGTTAGATTAGTTGCGATAATATTGGGATACAAACTTCATTATAACAACCGACCAAATTTAGTATCTACTGGTGTTATAATGAGCACATATAAGATGGTGAAGGAGAAAGTGAAGTATAACCTTTGATAAGTTATAACACAATAATTCACGGAGAATGAAAGGCATATTAAGAGAGACAAATTAAGGGGCTTCATATTTGGATAGTTGTTGGTATATATGTATAAACACATTGTGCATAAATTCCCTGGTATGCACTCAAGATCTTGGAGAGACAATGAACCCACTGGAATACAAGTATCAAACAATTATAGAAGACAGAACAATGACTGGGTAGATGAAGAATTATTTGGTATGATCAAAATCTTGCAGAGACAAATGAAAGAAATAAAAAGGATACCAGAGGAAATGGTAGAGAAATACAAGGATACAATCTGTTTCATGGTTGAAATTGATTGTGTTTTCTTTGAGGCAGTAGACCCTAGAGTAAAATGGTGTTATCCTATGGGGTATGAGGTTAGTTCAAAGATCTTAACAATGCAAGTTGAGTATATATTATCTTCATTGACTGATCCATCATAAAAGAGATGGGGTACTTATGAAGAAAAATCTTTTAAGATTAGAAAGGAATAGACAAAAATGGCTAGGAGAAATAAAATTGAGAATTTTCTAGATGATCTAGCAGAGAAGGTTGGTATCTCTAGAGAAGAGATGAAGAAAATAAGGAGAAAGATGGTTGTAAGTGCATCTAAAGTGGCGAGCTCTACCCCTGCAACTCTTCCACCTCCAGAAGCTGAGAAGACTTCTATTCCACCCCCTATTGTGGTAGAAGTGCCTATGGAGACATCATAGACACTAGAAACTACAAAGACCCCTACGAAAAGGACAAGGTCCTCCAAACATAATTCACCACCAAAGAGACAAAGAAATGAGGTACATAAGGATAAGGAAGAAGAAAAGGAAGCTGAAGTGAATAAGGTAGATGAGAATAAAATAGAGACCATAAAACTATGGAAACCAGGTCTAAAGATGTTGGCAAAGAGAATCATATATTAGGAAAAACTCAATCAACTACCTAAATACTATGACAGGTATGATGAAAAGGATAAGACTCAGACTGAAGACTTTGTCAAAGATCATATGTTTGCATTTCAGAAGAACCTAATTGAAACGGAAGGTAGTATCCTGAAGGAACTATTTGACAAATTAGAGATTAGGAAACAATTAGCACTGAGGACGAACAGATTAGAGTGAAAGAAATGGAGGACATGCTACCAATCATATCTTACAATGAACATGCAAGAATTCTGAAAGAAATAAAACCACTGTTAAGAACTAAAGAAATATTGATAAAGATAATGGGAAGGAAGTATGATGAGGTTATTAAGGATACACATAAGGCCATTGACAAAATATTGATGGAAATTGAACCTAAGAAATATTCACCTCCTAATCCTAAGGCTACTAAGCCTAAATCTATCCTAAGGGGGGAGTCATTGAAGCCTACAATAATCAACATTGAATCACCTAAGGATGGAGAAGATGATAGTCATTTTGTCAGTATAGTAAAGCAACCTGATTTCTTTGTTGTTAGTGTGCATGTGACTTTGGACACCTCGCTGGATACTAATGACCCTTTTGAAGGGAATACTGATATTGTACCTGATTTTGATAGAAGTGATGGAAAAGATATAGATAAACCTACTGAGGAAGAGCCCTCTAAAAGTGAACAACAACTAGGCATTGTTGAGGCTGATAAGAAACCTGAGATTAATGTTGAAGTAAGACAAGAAAAAATTTCACATATTTCTTCAACCTTGTTGTTGGCAAGTGGAGACAAAACATTGAATATTGATGTGGAGAGCATGGATAAATATGAGTTAATGAAGCTATCCTACATAGTATTTGCTAAAGCAAAAGAGAGATTGAAGCAGAAGTCAAGGGTATTGGAAAAGGTAGTTGATACTATCCAAAAAGTCCTACCTATACCTTTTCTTTCCAAGGAAAGGATACAAAAAAGAACCTGAACACAACATTATATGACTTTGATATTCACTTTGAGGCTTTGGAGAAGATCACAGAAGAAAAAGTTGAGTAGACCTTTTTGAAAAAGAAGCTAAAGGAAGTATGCAAGTCTATTTCATGGGACTTGGGCATACTGGGAAATACTATTTTTGAATCGAAGGCTTGTGTGGAACATGGAAGGAATTTATATAGTTATTGTAAAAATCCTATCAAACACCTTTAGAACATCGAGGACATTATTGCACATAACAAGAAGACACTAGACAAGATGGTACACAGTTGTGAGACCTCCTCACACACTATTTTAGAGCTAGACAAAGAAGTGTCCAGATGGCTGGACAAAATAAGTGTGTTGGAAACAGAGAAAGGGAGAGTTATGGGAAGATTTGGTGTGTTGAAGAGTTTGATCACTCCTAAGCTATCAATTATTGATATACATCTTTCTGACATGGATAAAATAGCTAAGCCCCTCAAAGAGAACATACCTACCGAGTTGAAGGGACGAGAGAAATATTCATTTATGCTAAATGGACTAATCCATGTGGGTCAGATTTTGGTAAAGACTTTGACTAAAGAGGCGAAGATCTTGGAAAGCTCTTTCCAAGATGTACTATACATGGTCTGAAATTTTTGGTGAGCAACTGTACAATTTCACTATATACTACATGTTTGTATACACCTTTACCATTGATGTCAAAGGGGGAGTAGTAGATATGAAAAATGTATAAGAGGAAAGATAGAGAAGATAATTTTGGAGTAGTAGAAGAGATATATAATAAATAATATGCATATGAAGTAGAGTATGTACTTAGTCATTATTTTTGTATTGAACACTTAGTCATTTTTCACTAAGTGTTGTCATCAATGCCAAAGGGAGAGATTGTTAGAAAGTGGATCATTCAGGAGTGTATAAGGATTTTCATTTATGGAAAAACTATAGTTATGTATGGTTTCTTGGATTCAAACACAATTTTGTTTCTAAGGTTTTGTAAAAATGTCTAAGTCCAGGAAGCAGTTTACTGAGTACATAAGTATAGTTTCATGGAGCGAGCACTATATATGATGAACTATTTCATGCAAGCTTAGATGCAAATATTTTGGTATATGGTAGACCTTTAGTTAAGGTCTCTTGATTTTTGGATTTTAGAGATGAAAGTTACAGATGATTGAAGTCACGCGAAGATAGTGTAGTAGTGAGATAGAGCAGTTGAAGATTCGCGATGATTGAAGCAGTGTAACATGGAATTTCTATCGTGCTAAGTTGGATTTTGATTAGGTCTTACCCTAATTTTGGTAATGTATGATTGTTAACTTTGTATTTGAGTTGATCCCATTTTGTGATGTATTTGGGAGCCGACAAAGTATAAGGTAAGGTATATATATGGAAAGGTTTTTGAGAAGCGAAGGAATGAATATTGTATAGTTTTAGGAAGCGATCACTATATATGATGAACTATGTCATGCAAGCTTAGAGGAAAGTATTTTGGTATATGGTAGACATTTAGTTAAGGTCTCTTAAGTTTTTGAGTTTAGAGATTGAAGTTACAAATGATTGAAGTCATGCGAAGACAATGTAGTAGCGAGATAGAGCAGTTGAACAGTCACAATGATTGAAGGAGTGTAACATGGAATCTAATCATGCTAAGTTGGATTTGGATTAGGTATTACCCTAATTTTGGTAATGTATGATCATTAACTTTGTATTCGAGTTTTGGATAAGAGTTGATCAGATTTTGTGAGGTATTTGGGAGTCGACTGAGTATGACGTAAAGTATATATATGGAAAGGTTTTTGAGAATTGAAGGAATGGATATTGTATGATCGGATGAATGGATGCATTATGATGTTAAAATCAAATAGAAGGTGATGCGTGTGTGCATAAATGTTGTCACACTTCTATGAATCATTCCATTTAAGGTTGCTCAAGAATGAGGCCTCAAATATCGATCCATAGCTCTCTAGTCATGGATGTGTAAAAATGTAAAATGAAGGCCCTC
>MU227475.1:2423169-2506061 GCA_018584345.1 Thuja plicata | reverse complement strand
TATATGAGGAGCCATGAATGCAAGAAAGAATGAGACAAGAAGAGAGAAGTTGCAATATCCAAGCTTAAATGCTCAAATGCTCCTCCAAAATTGCTCTCCAAACCTGCAACATAACAATACTAAAAACCTCTAATATGAAAATGAGAAGGAGAGGTATCCTTTTAAAGAAAAGTGAACGATCGAGATTAAGAGGCAAAAACCCACCACTTAGAAAGATGTGAGGAAAAAGGGATTTTATTTACTTTTTCATTTAATTCATTTCCTTTTTCATCAAATAAAGTGCTTTAAGTGGGGATTTTTATTTATTTAATTAAAAGAGGGGTTTTTCTTTCAACTAAATAAATTAGAAGAATTTTATTTAATTAAATGGGGGAAATTTAATTTAATTAAATAAGAGGAATTTTATTTAATTAAAAGGGAGGTTAAATCTTTTAATTAAATAAGAGGAATTTTATTTAATTAAAAGGGAGATTAAATCTTTTAATTAAATAAAAATGGTCAAACCTTAGGAAATATTGAAATAATTGAATAATTGAATTAATTACAATTTGATCAAGGAAATTGATTTTAATTGAAAATATTTCAAAGCATTGATTCAGAAATTTGATAAATTTATAAAATAATAATTGAGGCCCAAAGTCTAGGCGACCATTTTAGGGTGCATACAATGCGAGCCACAACTGGAACTACTTAATCATAACAGATGCTTGTATAAGTTTATTTTTATAAAGCATTATAACAGAGACATATTTCTGATTGTAAGAGTAATGTGCTTAGTGTATACCCCTAACAGGGTTTTGTATTCCTTTAACAGGGAAATGTACTAATGTAATATTTAGCTCCTAATAGGACTAGGTCTCCTAAAAGGAACACAATAATTTTAGTGCATATTTGTGGGTATCATCCCACTTGGGTTTTCCCTTGGCCAAGGTTTCCTTGTGAATAAAATCATGGTGTTATGAGTTGTGTATTTTATGTTCTTTTCATTTTAGTAATTATTTGGTTAAGTTGGAAATTGTTAAGTTAAATTTCAAAGTGTTGTAATACTGATTCACCCCCCACTCAATATTACTTAATCCTAACATACCTTGGATCTTCGAAAGCTCGATTCCCTTATATTTTTCTTTTCCTCCCTTCTGGCCTTTTTGCTTGTCACTATTTCCCTTCCTGGGTATGCCTTATTATGTAGAGGGCGAACCCGACCCCTTCACTGAACTGCAGTATGATCATTGAACGACCATGGTATATTAATATTTTTTTTTTTTATTACCCTGCCATGAATGAGAATGTCATGAGTCCCAATTACAATTCTGCACATAATTACTCTGGTTTGTATTCTCAATCAATGCCCTACACTTTGGATCCCTTGCATCCAATGAAACTGAATGCTCGGTGTTTGCTAAAAGGGAAAATGTATTTCCCTTCCTTGCTAGTTTTCTTTCATGATATGTATAACTAGACCCTCAGTGAGCGATAACATTGTTTCGTAGGTGTGCTTTCCTACGCATCAAACATAGTTTATTGAGAAAGTTAGAAATTTAGGAGTAGAGCTTTATCTTATAATATAATTAATATGAATCAATCAGTTATATTATTTCCTCTCTACCTATGTTCAAATAATTTTATTATTTGGATGTTCCCCCATTAGGCCTAATTCTATGATAATTAATTAAATCTAATCCTAACCTAAACCCATTGCCTAAAAACCCATCATGTCACTCCTAAGCCTACCCATTAATTAATCCTCGATTAATCAAACTAATTCATTGATTCCTATAACAACTAATATTTATTCATATACCATCCTAAAAAGTTAGCACCCATTATTGGTGACTTTAAGACCTATTGGACCCTATTTTAGTGATTTCAAGATCTAAATGTCTTTATGCTTGATTTCATGCATCCTTCATTTTATCTCCCTGAAACTTTTCGTACTTCCCAAGACCCAAATTTGCTTGGAAATTAACAATGTTGGGACTAGGTCAAAATAAGTTGGCCTTGTTGTGAATAAGGTTGACCCAATATGACCTTGTCCTGGGGAATTACATTTAAGTGGGCTTTGGACCCAATATAGATGTTTTCCTTCTTGATCTTTACTTTTGGTTGACCTAACAATATTGAATCCTAAAATGAGTATAAAAGGGGACTCTCTCCTATCATTTTGACATCCACTATCCATATATAATATTTACGTTATCTCAATTTCAAGAGAAATAAATTGATCAAGTGTAAGAAATCAATATTTATAGTTGTGCAATTGAAGTGGTGGATTCAATATTTGAAGTAAAGCATCCAATTCTTGATCTCCAAGTATCCATCCATTAAAGAAAATGTAATGTTCTCTTATTTGATGCAAATTTCTCTCCTATGATGGCCAATTAGAGGAATTATCAAGCAAGCAAGAAGATCCATTGCTCTTCTCCATTCAATATTTTAAGCATACACTCATTCAAATATAGGATTGGAAAGTCTAGATCCATACATTTATGAAGGAATCCTTGATTCTAAAACACATTCCAAACATATATTTCAAGAATATTCATGGATTTGATTGATTTCTACATCCATCCATGAGGTTTTCTTATGCAAGGTAAATCTGACATTTATCTTGTTTACATTACTTTCCTTATGCAATTTCTATATCATTTTCAAGGTTGATTCCTATATAGGGTCTTGACCAAGGAAAGCCCCTTTACATAATATTTTCCCCTTCTTGTGTGTGAGAACAAATTTTTGGAGTTTCATAACTAGTGACAAATCCTTCACAGATTTCATCAGATTTGGAGTCTCTAGGACTAGGTCAACTTCATTGGACAGGGTCGAATTTGTTCGACATAGTCCTTTGGATCCATAATTTTCATATTCAAAAGTTATAGGTGTTAGAGTGCCAGATCTAGAACTATTTTTTATTTTGATAGTTCTCTGACAGTCAAAACCAAATCTGAAATTTATTCCTCTTCTCCTAGTTTCAAGGTGAATTCATTCTTCTCATTTTCATCTTGAATTTAATTTTATGGATCAGATCTGATATCATATCTTCTTTTTTTCATTTCATAGTATCAATTTATTTCATAAATTTTCATATCATTTTTACACATCACATACACTTTTATATTAAAGTAACTCATCCCCATATCACACTCCATCCTCTAATATAGATCTTGCATTAGCACCCCTTTATACTTTTGGTCCATGCTAATCTGATTTGGGTTTGAGGGTGAGCCTTTTGGGGTGTTCCTAATGTATCATATCCCCCCATCCATTTGGTTTTGCGAGTGATATTCCTCCATAGAATTTCTCACCATTTCATATGATACACTTCCTAATTAAAAATTGTCTCACACATGTGTGAGAACATCCCCCAAATTTATCCACCAACTTTCAATAAATAACTACTTACATTATTACACATTTGTCTCGCATAATCTCATTTACCACTCTCACACATATGTGGCCATCTCAATCCTTTCAACTCTTACACTTGTCCCCCACTTGACATTTATGAGCCATCCTTTTCAGGTTTACTGACACATGTTTGAGAAACTCGTCCCTTTTGCATGGCCAACCACCTTTCATACATGACCTCCGTGTGGCCCCCACCTCATCAATCCAAATACATCCTAGCCCTTCATTCAAATTATGATTCCTAACTACCCATTTCACTCCAAACTCTATAGATAAGAGTCTCTCTTTATGCATTTCATCCTTCATTAATTGCATTAACATTATGCCAAAATTAATCTAGAGTTCTTAGTGATCACTCATGAAATCATAGTGTTTTTTATAATATTTCATTTTCATACCTTAGAAATTATGGTATACATAGCATAATTTCTTGCATTTTTCGTCCATTAGTTTCATCTTATTATCCATCTAGATTTCATCACAATATTCTCATTCTATCCATTTAGTATTTAGGATCATTTGGGGATCAATATAGTTGTGTTTGGAGAGAAATACCCACATAAAATCACCAAAAGAGAAAATTAATGGAGTGGGGTGCCTCTATTCCTCTCAATTGAAGGTATGACTAGAGTTTATTGGTTTTATGCATGATTTTGTGTTTATTTGCATTTGCTAGCTGAAATTATAAACATATACATCGATAACCATAGCTCTTTGGGATGTTTCCCTGGCATTGATCAAGCCAAAGGGCACTCTCCTACATGCAAAAGATCCCCGCTTGGTGGTGAAGGTTTTCTCTATCTTGTCTTCATATTTGACCACTATCTGATTGTGTCAAGAGTAGCTATCTAGAAAATACATCATCTGGGTTCCATTGAAAATCTAGAAAACTTCATCCAATGAAGGAAAGGGGTGGTTATCCCTTTTGGACATCCTGTTAAGGTTCTATAAGTCTACCCATAGCCTAATTTCACCATTTTTATTTAGGAATGGGACTAGATTAGCCACCCAAGTGGCATGCCAAATGAGGAAGATTATCTTGGAGTATAATAACTTATGTACTTCTTTGAAAATCATGGGTACAAGGATAGGATTGGTAGGTTATGACTTTGTCATAAAGTTTTGGTATCCAGTTTTAGAGGGATGATGTGGGTGATTATGGACATTTCAAAGGTTTTTGAGATCCTCATATCCCTAGGCAATCACGTATATGTCTCTGTAAGCACTTTTAGTATTTTATCCCTCTCCTATAGGGTAGAAGATTTTTATCAAAAGAAAAATTTCTCTTGACCCTCTTCTCTAATATTTATCTTCTCATACTCCCCTCCTCCAGGAGCAGTGGGTAGTTTCTCTTTGACCCAGGGATCTGAATCAAAGATTCGTTCTAGAGCTACCATTTCTTTGGGGATGGTGTTTGTAGGAAGGTTGAGTATTCCATCTCCTCCTTCTCCCTTGTTTCCATGCTCTTCTTATTCTACAGACAAAGCAAGTCAAGAACCAAGCATACCGACAACCTTAAATTTTAATAAAGATCATGGGTTAGAAATTTTCTAGTTTGAAACTTATTGCGCAAAAAATAGACTTCTACAAATAAAATGACACATGTTGGAAGTTAGGAGGGGAATATAATCATAAGAAAATATATTGAGGATTTGGGGTTAGCCATATCATAATACAAGATATGGTTCAAGGTATCAAACATTTAACTTAATAAGAATTCTAGTAACATAAGTTTGAAAATTTGGCAAATACAGTAGTGGGTCAAGGGGTAAATAGAAGGTTTAAAAGGATGGAGAATTCCAAAACTTTAAGAGAAATAAGGGAAAAAGTAGATCTAGAAGAAAAGGCACACTAGGAAGGGACAACACATGACATATAAATAAGGAAGACACAAGTACATATCTGATATAGAGAGAATTAAATTGATTAGAAATAGGATATGATAAGTTTTCCCCACTCAAAATCACTTGTCTTCGAGAAATTGCAGGTTTAGACGTTTCACTGCCGATGGACCTTCCCCCATTACATTATCCATTGAAATATCTTTTCACCGTATAAAGTGATCCTTGGTGAATTTGTTTCTTAATTCCACTCTCTTTCACATGTATCATCTTAAATTGTAAGCACTTGTGTGCTCTACAATTTAATGATTGTTTAACACCCACCTTACTATATTTACAATATAGATTACATTGTAAGACTTCATAATTGCACTTAATGCATACCTAATTTGAATATTGGTCCTATAACTCCTTCAAACTTGTGAAAAAACAAGGTAGGGACCTATTTATAGGTGTCCTCTATTTTTTTCTCCAATCACAAATTCATTTCATCTCGTAGGCCACAATATTTGACAACTATAGGGTCATGAACTCCAGATATTGGGGTGGAAGGCAATTTAGGCATAATGAACCTGTTAAAATTTTTCCTTTTTGATCAATTTACTATAAAGGACATAAAGTTGATAAAATATTAAATTCAATTTTTTTACGGGATTAGATTCAATCCTGACATCGTATTCAATTGTATTTCTAGATCTCACCTCTATGGCCTCACCAGGACCCATAAACAAAATTTTGGGCAAACCTAGGTGGGACAAGTCGATTAGACAACTTGTCCCTGGGAATAAGTTGAATGGTCAACTTGTCCTTGGGTTTTGAGCCCAAATTTGGGACAAGGTCTCGTCACAATGTATTTGTTGGATTCCAGATTTACAGTAAGCCTGCTCAATGCTATCTCCTGATTTCACTATAAAAACAACCCTCATATCTCATTTTGAGGACATGAAATCAATTTCAAGGTGAAGATCCCAATTTGATGACAACAAGTGATTTCAAGGTAGAAGCCCCAATTTGATGACATCCTATGAAGTGAGGTTTTGCTATTGAAGACTACATGAAGTATTCATATTCTTTCTCAAACATTAATGACATCCAATATAGTACTTTCAACATCATCACAGAGTTTCAAATGGATCATGAGGATGTCGAGGAGTAATTTTTCCATATAGAGTTGGGTATTATTCATTATTATTTTCAGAACTATGCATTAGCGCTTCATGTTCGCATGTTTAGATTTCATATCTATGATTATTTGCATGCACTCAATCATACATTGATTGTATTTAGATGTTAGGGTTTCACTCTATCATACACAGGGTTATATCTAGGCATTTTCTTATGCATTTCAGCTCATTGGAAATTTAGATAAAATCTAGATTCATGAGCACTACATAATATCTCTGTCGTAATGACTATCCGTGGAAGTGGGAATCACCAAAATAGGGGGTTGACCAAGGCAACCCCCTATATATCTACACACACAAAATTTCTCAGACTTAATAGTTCAGACAAACTTGAATCCAACTATAAATTCAAAGAACCCTTCCAGACACAGACATAGAGCATCCCTAGAATTCTTGGCAGAAAAGTGCAGGAAAAATTTTACTTTTCAGGGACAAGTCAACTTTTTGGGAACAAGTCAATTGGTTGGAAAGTCCCTACCAAATTTTAGTAAAATTTCATGTGCAAAATACTATAGGTCTTAGTTTTTCAGATCCTGTGTCACAACAAGTTATGGGATTCTGACAATCGGGAAATCCATATCCATAGTACAATTTTCTTCATTCCATTTCCAGGTGCACTTGTCCTTACCTATTTTTCCTTACTTACTTTCATAAATTAGATTTGATATTTACATTTCATTTCCTTGTCATTGTCATTAAGGAATCAAATCCCTACATGGTATAGATCTCGCATTGGCACCCTTACTCTCTCTCACTTATGCTAATCAAATTTACTCTGTGGTGGATTTTCATTCCCATGTATACCAGATTTTGATGAGTGATCTACATCTTAGTATTGCTAACCATTCTCTACAATAAATTTTGGTGAACCCATCCTTTTCATGCATTGTACCTTTTGTTTTGGATAGTTAGATATTGCATGCTTTTTTTGCAAATTGTTAAAAGAACAAAAAATTGTTTTTTTTTCTTTCTCCTTTATTTAGTTGCATTGCATTAATATTTTGAGAAAATACAAAAAAAATGGCATTCATAGATTGTTTACAACATGTTTGATTTATTTATTCAAGATTTTACAACCTTTGATGATCTGTTTAGCTGTTACAATATTGAAGCCCTTAATGAGTTGTATTATAGTGAGGATCTTGATATGTTAGATGAAGCCCTTTATGACTTTGTCTCTACTCAATCTTCCTCTACGACTCCTAGACCAGTCTTTTTTTCCAAAATTTGTTTAGTTTTCTTCCTTTGAGTGGCTATATTTTCAATATTAAGAAACACAAAGTGGTTGTTCATCTTGCTTGGGACAAATTTCCAGTAATCCTCGACAAACCTGTTATTACTATTAAGGGATATAATCAACAAAGTTCTCCTCAAACTTTCAACCACCAGTGATTATAGTCAAAGGATATAATAAACTAAGTTCATTTCAAACTCTGGATAAACCAATCATAACTATAAAATGAAAATCAAAGAGTCCTTTGTAGTTTATTAAAGATTATCATGTGGTGGCTCATACTTATTGCACAAGAAACAATCTTTAACCTACTAATATGATTGTTCCTAGTTTTCTTCCCCTTTCTCAACCATTACTCCATCCAACACCACACTTACCTCCCAATCTTGGAAAGGAGTATGATTTAGTAGAACAATAATGTACTACTCCTGCTAAAATTTCTCTTTGAAAACTTCATCAAATTTCTCCTACATATCGCGAAGCCTTGCAAAAAGCTTTAACCAATCTTCTAGCTCCACCACCTATGCAGGACAATATTAATTCCTTTTTGGAATGTATGTATCCTATTACTCCCTCAACTCAAATTGTATTTACTTAAGATGATTTACCTTCTAAGCAAGTTCAAGATCAACATGACGACCTTACGGTGGTTGTCCTTATCAATTGTAATCTCATTCATAGGGCCTTAATCGATAATAGATATAGATTAAATATTTTTAAATTATTGACATGTTACACAAAATCAAAGTTGATATTTCAACTATTAAAACTAATTATATTCCTATTTGTGGCTTTGATAATGTTGCTAAGAAAATATTGGGTATTATCACATTGCCTATTACAGTAGGTCTAATTATCGTATCTAGTCATATTCATGTAATTCTTAGGCCCCTTAAATATAATCTTCTTTTGCGATGACCTTGGTTACGAGCTATGCACTTTGTTCCTTCAACTCTCCATAGTAAATTTAATTTTGTGTACAATAATTTTATGCATGTACTTGTTGCAGATGATTGACTGAATAGTTGTTTGCGTACTAAATCACACATTAAACCTTTGTCCACTGAAGATAAAAAAGAATTAGATATGGAACCTAAGGATGATCCTCCTCCTACTAGTGTCCTTTTGGATGATGATTGGGGATCCTTAGATTTCACACCAAATTATGTTGGAGAATACAAAGACCCAACATTAGAACCTGAACAATCTTAATCTGACCATGATCCCAACATGACAACTTCCCTTTCTACTGATCTTAGTAACAATTTTGTTGTTTCTTCAAATCCTAATGAAATGTTAGAAACTATTAAGCTTGATTGTTATGACATAATGACTTATGAGGCTCCATCAACCCTTTTTGATATGGCTTCTCAGTATGGTTCTAGTTATAATTTATTAGAAAAACAAGGAGGCAGTGGGAATTGATGTGGAAAACATGAACAAGAAATACAAGTGCCTTTAGGAAATGAGAGACACGTACATTATTTTGGATTAGGATTTAGTCCTTATAAACAACCACAATAATTTTCTCTCAATTTCAATATCGTATCTTTAGCGCCTTTAAAGCCTATAAATCCCCATCTTATTGATTTTGATGCTAGGCCCTCTTTTGACACTTTCACTAATGGCGATGCTTTAGCTGAATTCTTGGGGGCATATGATGATCGTCCTCACTATCATCACAATCAGGGATTTCCTTATTGTTTCAATGATCAAGCATACTTTGGAAAAGAGGCTAATTATGAGCATATACATGAATTCCCTTTTGCTATGAAAGTCCCTTAACAAAGTATTGTATGCACCCTAAAATGGTCGCCTAGACTTTGGGCCCCATTTATTATTTTATCAAATTCATGAATCAATGCTTTGCAACATTTTCAATTCAATTCAATTTCCTTGATCAAATTGTAATTAATTCAATTTATTCAATTATTTCAATATTTCCTAAGGTTTGATCATTTTTATTTAATTAAAAGATTTAATCTCCCTTTTAATTAAATAAAATTCCTCTTATTTAGTTAAATTAAATTCCTCCCATTTAATTAAATAAAATTCTTCTAATTTATTTAATTGAAAGAAAACCTCTCTTTTAATTAAATAAATAAAAATCCCCACTTAAAGCACTTTATTTGTTGAAAAAGGAAATAAATTAAATGAAAAAGTAAATAAAAATCCTTTTTTCATCACATCTTTCTAAGTGGTGGGTTTTTTTGCCTCTTAATCATAGCCTTTGATTTTTGCCTCTTAATCTCAACCATTCACTTTTCTTTAAAAGGAGACCTTTCCTTCTAATTTTCCTATATAGAATTTTTAAGTATTGTTATGCTGCAGGTTTGGAGAGCAATTTTGGAGGAGCATTTGAGCACATTTTGAGCTTGGATATTGCAACTTCTCTCTTCTTGTCTCATTCTTCTTGCATTCATGGCTGCTCATCTAGATTAGAATCATGTTTATTTTCATAGATTAGATTTGCATTTGTATTTCCTTTCATAGATTTATCCATGCATTTTTATCATTTAGATTAATTTCCTTTCATGCATTGTTATCATATAGAGTAGATCTCATTTTTCATGCATTTGAATCTCTCGTTTCATGGTGTACTTGCATAGGCACAACTAGGTCAATCTGAGGGCCTCTATTTCATATCTTTACACTCCATGACGAGAGAGCTATGGATCGATATTTGAGGCCTCATTTTTGAGCAACCTTGGATGGAATGATTCATAGAAGTGTGTCAACATTTATGCACACAAGTATTATTTTTTTACTAACACCATTTATGTGCAAATGGATCATTATAATACAGAAAACAGAAAAAGTGATCAATATTGAAAAATGTGTAGATGAGGATGAACAAAAGAGCTTACTTCTCTTCTTCTTGAATTTTACAATGTCTTTGCTTAGGATTATTATGATATGCTTGACATTGATCCCAAAATTGTTACGCATAACATCATTCTTCTTTTTCCTTGGATCTCAAATATTTTTGTCGTATCCAAGGGTGAGAAAAAAATTTGAATGTGCCCAGATTTTTTAGATCTAGTTAAAGCTTCCTTGAAAAATATTTTTTTGCTTTCATACATTGATATTATTGTGGATTCCACAATGGGACATGCTTTATTATCCTTTATGGATGACTTTCTTGACTATAATAAAATATTCATTCCCCCTCAAGATGAATACAAAATTTATTTTATCACTCCCTGGGGAACCTTTGTTGGGTTATCATGCCCTCCATATTTAAAAATGCAGGTGCTACCTATCAATGTGTTATGACACTTATCTTTCACGACTATATCCATAAGATTCTAGAAAACTATGTTGATGATATTCTCTCTAAGTCCATTACTCGTAAGTATCATGTTACTATTCTTATAAATATATTTGAATGAATTCACAAATATAAAATGTGCTTGAATCCTCATAAATGTGCTTTTGGCGTAGATAGTGGAAAACTCCTTGGTTTTATAATTTCTAACTAAGTAATTGAAGTGGATACTAAAAAGATTGATGCCATTATCAATGTACAACCTCCTCAAACCATATCACAACTTCATAGTTTACAAGGGAAAATACAATCTATTCGATGGTTTGTATCACATTTGGCAGATCACACAATTCCCTTCGCTACATTGCTCAAGAAAGATACTACTTTCTCATGGAATGGTGATTTTCACAAGGCATTTTAAAAATTTTAAAAAAAATATTTCTAATCCTCCTATCTTACAACCCAATCAACCATTCTTCTTATATACATTTTCTTCTCATAATACTTTGGTTGTTGTCTTCGCTCAACATGATCAAAATGGGAAAGAACGAGTTGTGTATTTTTTTTAATCTATAAGGGGCCAAAACTGAGATATTTATATTTATAAAACTATAAAATGGTAAAAGAAAACAAGCTGAAAATTGTTTACCAGTTCAAAACCCAAACCCACCAAGAGGATCGTGAACCCAGAAAGAGCACCTAGGCTCAGCAGAGAGTTCTCAAAGATTTAAAGTTTGAGCAAAATCCAAGAGGGAAAGATTTAAACATCACAAAAACACCAAGCCCCAAATAGACTTATCTCTTGGCTTCAGTCTGAAGGAGAAGTGGAGTCATTCTCTATACTTGTTGCACATTTTGATTTTGGGCTTCCTCCCAGAATAGGAGAGCCACTATCTTCCTCTTGATCGTCATCCACAGAATCCTTCGCAAGCACATCTTCATCTTCATCTTTTTCTTTAACTCCAACCTCCCCTTCTTCATCATCTTCCTCTTTCTCTTCCTCTGTATCAACCTCCATTTCTTCATCTTCTTCTTCCTTATCTGAAGAATCAGGGTTTCCCAATCCATCTAGATTTTCATCGTACTTGTAGTGGTACACCCAGGTTAAGCTTTCATCTAAATTGTCCCCATAAGGAATGACTAGTGTATTATAATAGTCATACTTTGATAGATTATGAAACCTGATATACTCTGATAGAAAAGAAATGGCATGCTCTATTTTATGCTTGTTAGAAAATCAGGCATTATCTTCTTAATGTTTAAATTAATGTCATCATAAAATTTGATCCTTTACAACATATTGTCTCAAAAATTGATCTTTTAGGACACTTGGCTAACTGGGTTATGATGCAAAGTGAATTTGATTTAAAGTTTGTTTCTCAAAAGATAATCAAAGGAAAAGCTTTGACTAATTATTTTGTTGTAGCTCCTTCACTAACCACAACTTCTAATCCTATATCTTTCACCGATAAATTTGTCTTGTCTATCAACATTGATGGTACTTGGGATTTATATTTTGATGGTACCGATAAATTTGTCTTGTTTGTCCCATCTTTACCATGTAAGGATAATAGACATGCAGAAGACATGGGATGTGCAACTTCTCTTATTTCTTTAGAGGACAATGTCGACATCTAACAATTTGCCATACCTAATCTCGTGAGTTTGATTATCTCAGTAAGTTCTAGTAATGACACTTGTTGCTTTAGCCTTAATTTAGATGAAGGGAATTCACATATTTTTGTTATTTGCAAGATGGTACTTTTCCTAAATCAATAATAAGAAACACTAAAGCTTGAATTCCCAAACTTTCTACAAGATACATCATTCTTGCTAATAATATTTATAGGCACTCTTGCAATGGTATTCTATTACAGTGCCTTAACAAAACAAAGTTTCTTGTGTATTTAGAAGATGTTCATTCAGGATCTTGTGGTAGACATTTTGGTGGAAAATCCTTAGTTAACAAACTCCTTTGTATCGGATATTATTGGAAAATGATAGAACATGATTCTTTTGCTTTTGTCAAGAAATATTCTCAATATCAACATCATAATAATCTAATCTATTATTTCGCACATGAACTTTTCTCTTAGGTACCTTCATGGCCTTTTAACCTTTGGGTCTTGGATCTCATTGGAAAAACATGACCTCATTTTTCTCAAGGACATACCTACATTATTATTGCTATGAATTACATTACTAAGTGGGTAGAAGCAGTTCTCCTTCGTTCCACTACCACTGATGTTATTTTTAATTTCCTTTTGGACAACATCATTGCTCGATTTGGTGTTCTGTCCACAATAATATCTTATAATAGCACTCCTTTCAAAAACAAGGAAGTAACCAAGTTTTTGCACAAATATCGCATCAAACAACATTTTCCTACTCCTTATTATCCTCAATCTAATGGTCAAGCTGAGGCATCTAACAAGATAATTTATAAAATTCTTAGGAAGATTGTTAAAAAAACATGCTAAGGATTGGCGTACTCAACTCACACATGCTTTATGGGCTTATAGGACAAGTGTTCGTATCATGACGGGAATAAATCCAAGTTATAATTAAGTTTATGGGACGTGCACAATTATGCCTTTGGAGTTGGAAATACCTTCACTAAGGGTTTACCTTAATGACATCATTGATATCAACACTTTTAGAGAACATCTTCAACATCTAGAAATGTTGAATGAGCAAAGAATGAATTCCCTTGAACACATTAAAGCATATCATAAGTCCTTAAAGAAGCAATATAATAATAAGGTGATTGAACGATCTTTCTCGGTTGGGTATTTGGTCCTTTATGAGAATCAACACAATGTTAATGCTCTACCTAAAGAAATACAATCCTAACTAGCTTGGCCATACATCATAACAAAATTTTATGGTTCTGGTGCATATAATATAGATGATATGGATGTATACCCCTTCGGGATCCCATAAATGTTATGCATTTACATCGGTATTATGTCTGACTCTTTCTTTCCTTCCCTTTTCTCCCTCTTTTACTTCTTCATTTTCTTGCTTCATGTGTGTGTGTGTGTGTGTCAGCATCTTTGCATTAGAGTATATGAGTTATTTGTTTAAGATTAATCTTTTCTATTTTTAGGTATTGCTTCATTATTAACAAAAATATACATGATTTTGGTCTTGAATTTATGTGTAATATATAAATCATTTGGCTAGGATATTACTTAAAGATATACTTGAACACTTCTTATTTATTTTATATGTTTGGATAGATTGGTGTTTAGTTAACACTATTAGCTAGATTGCATGTTCATCTATTTACATAAGCATGTTACATCACCATAAGTTGCAAATTTATACATAGGAATCATAAACTCATAAATATTAAATTGTAAACTACATAGTCGACACTATTCAAAATGTGCCCTATATCTCAAAATATACCATAGGGCATATCAAATAAATTTTCATCCATGGGATGATGACTCCCTGACCCCTCAGGTCTGTGGTGAGAAGATGGTGGTCGTGGTTTGGATGATAGTCTATGGGATATCATGGGGAGTGAATGGCTCCTCAATTTGATCTGCATCTCATGCACCTGAATCACTCCTCATAGCTCCTCCAACTCACACAGGTTCTCTGCCAACTCTCATTAGAGTCACTGTCATTTTTCCTTCCCTAGCTGCATCTCTACCTTTATTGGCTCAAAGAGATCCTTATGTCACCCAGGGTCTTGTTGTGGTCCATACCTAAACTACAAAGATGAAGGGATCCTTGATGCTCAGGAAATGTCTCTAACAACCTTACCCACAAAATGTCTCCATTCACTCATACAAACTACAATATATAAAAATAACATCAATAATATGATACATCATATATATACTTTATATAAAAATTGAAATTTAATCTTTCATACCTGGATCTCCCTCGACATACTCAGGATCATTAGTAGATAGAACCTTTGGGGCTTTACCCCAAGACATTTTAGGGGCATGGAATGAATACATTCTAGACACTCCAAGAAGGCGATCTCCCTCAAGGGTGGTCTCTCTAACGAGGCTATCTGTGGTCATCTCCTAGGACGGGCAATATCGATTTCCTCTACTTCCTCCTCCGCTACTCCATGGTCCTCGCCTATGGGTGCCTCCTCTCACATGGCTTGAGACTGTTCGTCCTCTTCTTCCTCCTCCTTATCTCCAGCTACTATATACTCTGGCATCAGGCATGGCCTCAGGTCTCATGTAGGGTAGTCACTCTGAAAGATGAGTTTAACCCCGTGTACACTAGTATATCTATGATACTCTCTCAACATGCCTATATAAAAAATAATGTGTGGCATAGGTCTTTCTCTCCCCTTCTCTGCCTCTAAATCTGTGAGCTCTATATCACCACGTGTCGATCTCAGTACAACTCTAGGCCTCTGAATAAAACTCTACCGATGTGAGTAGTTTGACATTGGTCAAGGAACATCGAGTAGGAAGCTAAATTGTCTCCTCACCCTATCAAAATAGAAAGGCACCATAATATAAATGTGTCATCCCTCCAATAATATGTCTCTCTGCTTGCATCTAATCTTATGACTAGTATCTTTCTAGGATGACATCAATTTGTATGGTCTCCATATGATATCATTTGCCTATAATTAAGCAATGGTAACTCTTTAGTTTAGAAAATAACCCCACCACCAATGAGTGTTCAATGGATACCAAATGCATGTGGATCTATGCCATTTACCTCCGTCAGGAACCCTATTGGTCATGTATATGTGATATGATTGAATGTCCATACCTGTAATAGAGTACACACCACTAAGCTTTCTCGTTGATATCACACAAAATTCCCCAACTTATAGTACAAATGGACAAGCATACTCCTCCCCCATGAGTATACAACATGATGAATCTCCATGCACCTAACCACATGTGCTAGGGGAGTAGGATGTGGTCCCTCCATAATCTGGTGTAACTAAAATAGCAATGTTACCCAACATCACCTTTCAAATCAAGGGAATGTCTATGACAACATACAAGAGTGCCCCTGGGGATATGTGATCACAACAAGCTTGAAGAGGATTGCGCCCTAGACAACATTTATGATCTCTCTCTATCTCTGCATCTATTTGTGATACTACGCATCTCACTATTCTCCCTCTGAGAGGTAATCGTAGGATGTGGTATACATCCTCAAGTGTAACTATCATCTCCTCTGTAGGTAGATGGAATGTAGAGGTATCCTTATCCCATCTCTCCATGAGTTCCATCAACATACCACAATGATATATCATATAAAGAAGATGATACACCCAACAAAATCTGACATCTCTCAATAAAGAAAGCTCGTAAGGACATTAAATTGTGCCTGTAAGTATGTCATGGATTTTATTCCAACATGCTCCCATATAGTTGGAAGGTCCTGCAATCACAGATAACATAACAACATAAAAATATGAATCATGTGCATCAATCCACCTGAATCAGAAAATTTAAAGACTTGGACTCTGGGAGCATGTCGACTTTCTAGTTACAAGTCAACTTTCTAGGTACAAATTGACTTCTCAAGTATAAGTTTACTTTATGGGTACAAGTCAACTTCTTGAGAACATGTCAACTTTTTAGGTACAAGTTGACTTGTTAAGTTTTCTAGCTTGGACAATCTAAACTATCATCTACACAACATTTTATGAAAATTCAAAATTGTAGAAAGATATTCAAACACATGTTTTGAGGCATACCTCATCCAATGGAATCTCATCCTCAAAGACCTATCTTAAAACCTCGAACCTCACTAGTTGTAGCTCCTTCTTCCTTGAAGTTTTCTTTCTCCTTTACAAGAGAAATTAAAAGGTAACAATAAAAATGAGCTTTCAAAAAGGTAATACTCTAACTTAAAGCCACTTTTAGGTTAGTTTCTTTTTATCTTTATACTTATCTTTAAACTTATTTAATACATACCCTGCACTTAATTGATCATAACTTGAGTTACAAAGCTATGATTTCCACACTTTTTCAAGCGTTGGAATCATGACTTTGTTTCCTAGATATATATGTGGTTTTTGAAACATTTTGTGTTCATCTTGAATAGTTTTGGTAAGCATTTTTCAACAATACACATTCACAATTTGTTGAGGTGTGCATGACTTCCCAGTTTCACCTTTCACAATAGAAAGCCGAAACAAGGGGGCATTAAAACTACCCGCAAATTTTAATATTTCTTTATTAATCCCTAGGTGATTTTTTTTCACTAACATGTGGTTTTACAAGTTGTGGTTTCTAACATTTTTCTTGCAAAAATTATGCTTTAGGGGCTTTGATATATCTTTTTCATTTATCGATTTCTTATACTTTAGCTTGCATATGCACGTAGTTTCATATAATGCTAAATTAGTGGCTAAATGTACCTTCTTAACTATAATAAATCATGTTCTCTACAATTTAATGATTGTTTAGCACCTTCCTTACTATATTTACATTATAGATTGCATTTTAGGACTTCATAATTGCACTTAATGCATACCTAATTTAAATATGGGTACTATAACTCCTTCAAACTTGTGCAAAATTGAGGTGGGGTTATATTTATAGGTTTTCTCCATATTTTTTTCTCCAATCACAAATTCATATTATCTCCTAGGCCCTAGTTCACCTTTTATGGCCTCAAATTCAATCCTAACATCATAATCAATTGTCTTTCCCAATCTCACCTCTATGGCCTAACCGAGACCCATAAACCAAATTTTGGCCAAACCTATGTGGGACAAGCCAACTGGTTGACTTGTCCATGGGAACAAGTTGACTAGTTGACTTGTCGCTAGATTTTTTAGGCCAAATTCAGGACAAGGTCCCATCACAGTGCATTGGTGGGATTTCCAGATTTAACAGTTGTCCTGCTTGACTCTATCTCTTGATTTCACTATAAAAGAAAACCTCATATCTCATTTTGAGGACATGAAATAAATTTCAAGGTGAAGACCCCAATTTGATGATAATAAGAAATTACAAGGTCAAAGCTCCAATTTGATGGCATCCTATGAAGTGAGGTTTTGTTATTGAAGACTACACCAAGCATCCATATTCTTTCTCAAACATTTAAGACATCCAAGATAGAATTTTCAACAACATCGTTGAGTTTCAAAAGATCATGAGGATGGCTAAGAGTACTCTTTCCATCTAGAGTGGGGTATGATTCCTTGTTATTTTAAGATTTATGCATTGATGCCTCATGTTTGCATGTTGACATTTTAGATCTATGATTATTCGCATGCACTCAATTATCCATTGATTGAATTTACATGCTAGGGTTTCATTCTACCACCCATAGGGTTAGATCTAGGCATTTTCTTATGCATTTCAACTCATTAGCAATTTAGAGATACTCTATATTTATGAGCACTACACAATATATTTGTCGTAACGACTATCCGTGGAGGTGGGAATCACCAAAATGGGGGGGTGACCAAGGCAAACCCCTATATAGACGCACACACACACATAATTTCTTAGATCTATAGGTTCACACAATCTAAAATCTGATTGTAAATTCAGAGAACCCTTCTAAACACAAAGACGAAGCATCCCTTGAATTCTAGGAAGAAAAGTGCAGGAATAGTTAGTATGCACAAGCACTAAGAGGGGGGAGTAAATCAGTGTAGATAAGTACTTAATAAATTTCACCACCAATCTAATAAAGCTAATAAACAAATTCCAACTAATGAAACATGCAACTGATTATATCAAATAGAAGTAAACAACATCAAGCATCCACAAAAGAATTACACATGACACATAATTTTCATGTGTAAACCCTTGTTAGAGGGATAAAACCATGGTGTGGATGACACCCACAAATCACCTTACTGTAGTAAAGAGTATTTTCCCTATTAGGAGCTACAATACCCTTTCAAGGGTTCACCCTGTTAAAAGTGACTAGTACCTTGTTATAAGTGCCAAAATACTTGTTAGAGTCTACCTCACTAGAGGATTTCAACCTTCAATTAAGAAGTTCCCATGTTAAAGTATTTACAATAAATATCTATTAGGATCTACCCTATTAAAGGATTTAACCTGCTGGAACTCGTAGGAAATAACAATAATGATGATCTGTAGAATGGCATTGCTTTCCTATTAGATCCTCTTTGCTCCTTTTCTTTCTGACATTGTACTGATCTCTGCTTCTTCAATCTCTGATTGTTGCACTTCAAAATATGATAGAAACCCTAAATCACACAATTTAGATATCCTTATATATTGTGTTCTTAAGTGACTTAAAACCTAAAAACCTTCCATCAAAGTTGACACAAAATATTTACCATCCTCCTCAAAGTCAACATCAATCATACCCAATACATTGTCCCCAAATGTAATATCCATTTTCATAAAGAATAGACGACCTCATGTCCACTACCTTAACTGATTTATCATGAAATTATGACCGATGACCCAATATGTACACTGTCTTCAGCATAAAAAAACATAATTCAATCAAAACATCAAATTAGTTGTTGTGGTCAAAACCATGGATTCCTAATACCATATGAATATCTCCTCTAAGATCGCTTCATCTTATTTTCTCTGTAACTCGACTACTACCAATTTAACTGACTAAAATTGTTCTTCCCATACATCGGTCAACACAGGTAAATGTTCCTCCCTTTACCAATCATGTAGGGATCTTACCGGTCACTCCAATAATATTAACTGATGATGTTTCCTTCAATGAAAACTAATTATGTATCTTTTTATGAACAATCTTCAGATCTCCTCCAAAAACTATGATAACGTCAACAATCTCCCCCTTTGGCATTGATGGCAAAAACTTTGTATAAACTGAAAACTCTACCATGTATAACTCTGTAAGTATTGAACTATATTGTACCCATAAATACTTCAAATCATTAAAATCATACTCCTCCTTACTCTATTTATACTCTCCCTTTCTCTATTCATACTCATATATCTCCTGCTTTTTGTCAACAATGACAAAGGATCACCAGAATTACATTCTGTCAAAGACATCCTTAAATTTTTCCTTTTTTTTTCCTCAATGACTTCTCCCATGACTCTAGTAAGAACTCCATTGATAGAATCTTCCGATGTGTTACTAATGCTAACCCCTCCATATCATTCAAATTACTCACCTTTGGTAGACTTAGTTTGGTTTCTGCATCTCTCACATTTTGTTGCATAAGATCTATGGCGGGAGCTAAGTAGGTCTACAACTCCATAAGAGTTATAATTCTTTTATCATGCTCTTCTTGCAACTGTTTCACTTTGTGTGTAATCATTTTGACCTTAGCACTGTATTCTAAATATGAACTTGTTAGGGGATCAAACTTTTCAACCAAAGCATTAAGCTCCTATTGAGCTTCCTCTCTCTTTTTCTCCAGATTTTTTGTAAAAGATGTAAACTTGGACACTTTTACAAGTAACTATCCTACCTCTTGTAGGATTTCCTTTAATTTTTTCACTATAACTACAAGTGACTCTTTTTCTACTAATATAATCTCTTTCAACTTGTCAGTTCGTTGCTTCTCATACTCTTTCATTGCCAACTTCATTGGTGCATTCTCCAAGTTAAGTACTTGATCATAAATAACTTTGACCAAAATACCTAGCTGATCAATAGGTTTGTATTTTAATCATATGCTACATCATGTACTAGATTATTAATGACATTCCTTTCCACTTTTATTACTCTAACCTTCTTCTTCTTTCCGTTTAATCTGTCCCTTTCAACTTTATCTTTAAGCTTCTCAGACATCTTCATAAACTCCTTAGGACTCATCTTAGTAATGCCAATAGTTTCTTGGATTTCTTCATCTTCAAGTTCTCCTTCATATTCTTCCTCAGAACTATCAAAATTCTTGGTTTTTCTCTTCTTTTGTGTCCTAGATTCATCGGTTATGACTAATTTACTCTTCACTAACAGGACATCTTCATCAATTTTTTTGTTCTTCACTTTTTCAGTTTTGTCACTTCCTCTGCAATTTGTTCTTCTGGTTGTTAATCAATGATTTGTATCTACTCTGAGATATCATAAACAACATTTTCAATGACCTCTTGGATCTCTTCATCTTTAGACTCTATCTTTTTCTTTCTTTTCTACTGATTTGTCCTCGGTTGTTTTCGTAGATTTCACTAACTTTTTCCATGATTCCACTGTGTCATCTCTCACATATTGTATTTGTCCAATAATAATCCTTGAGACTTTGTTCCTTTTATTGAACTCCCCTCTCATTTCTTCACCCATTATCTTCACATCCTCGATTTTTAATTCAAGTTGAAATAATGAAAGTTCTTGCTCCATTATTACTCAATTAACCTTAAAAGCTTCTCTCCATCTTTTGTCATCTACCTTATATAGTTTCCTAGGTACTACCTTATATAACTCACTAGGTTATTTGAAAAAAGTATGTAGACTCTCTATGACTACATCTTTTATCTTCTTCTTTTCTTCAATGCCATATGTATATTATCTTCACATCCTCAGTTGTTAATTCAAGTTTCCATAGTGCAAGTTCTTTCTCCATCATTACTCAAGTAACCTTCAAAGCTTCTCTCCATCTTTTGTCAACTACCTTATACAATTTCATATATATTGTCTTATATAACTCACTAGGTGCTTTGCAGAAAGTATGTAGACTCGCTACGCCTACATCTTCTATCTTCTTCTTTTCTTCGGTGACACATGTATCAAATCACTTCACCACATTTTTTATTCTTCCATATTCCTTAACATCATGAACTATGTTGTCGACTGTAATAACATCATCAAATTTTACATATTTCACAGTAGGTTTTCCTACTATAGAGGACTTCTTCCCACTATATCTTAGTTCCTTTTGTTCCTTCTCAGGCTCAGTTTTAACTTCTCTTTCTTCATCCTTATCCTTACTCTCTTTCTTTTTCTTAGACTCTTTATAGCCACATATCTTCATTTTCTTTCTTCTGTGGCTTTGTTGAACAGTCACAGTTGACTCTTTTAGTGGCTTAGTCATAATGGGAGTAGTGGTAGATTGATTTTATTTTAGTGTTGAACTTCTAGTGACTCTCGAGGTCTGACTTCTTCAACTCCAACCTCAGTTTTCTTGCCTTCAGCAACAACAAATGTGTTTGCCTTCTCAATTTCCATTTTCTTCCTACATTTAGTCATCATCTCTTGTGTTATGCCACTCATTTTGGATAGATTGTCAAAGTGTTTCCTTAATTTTCTTTGGATTATCGGTGCCTTCAGTTCACTGTGAATTTTCAATGATGACTCCTCATATGTTCCAAATCTAGGTGTAGAAGTATCAATAGGTTTTGACAAAAGTACATCAACATGTAATGTAACTAAGTTACCATCTACTTCATAACCCATAGTTGGTACCCAAGATGTTCTAGGTTGAACTGCCTGCAACATACATGTATCTGTATCTACTAGAAATAAAATATCATTCTTGTACTTTTCAACTATATTGTTTGGGATTCTCTCTCTTAAGTACATTTTTCCTTGAAAATCTTTAAAGTAACCCCACATCATAGTATTGAAATTGTCTCATAATTTCTTGATGCATTGCTTAATTTGCATAACTACCGGTTTATCTTCTAACCATGTAATAGGTCCTATTCGTGGAAATTGATTCTATAGATAGAAGAACATACATACCAGGATTGAACCATATTTTAATGATTGCTTCTTATCTTTCTTGATCTTCCCCATGTTCACGAATAATTAGATCCTCAATATCTCACATAAGTAATACTTTGCATCCTCTTTCACCATTATGTATGCAACATGAATTGCTCCACTAGGTACATTGTTCAACTGCTAGTCTGGTATACTCTGTATCCAACCACCATTGAATCAAATCTCACTTCTTTGTCTTTAATTTCTTTGATAGTCATATCTTGGTGGTCTTGTTTAGATTTGGTCAAGCGTGTAACCAAATTAGCAGCAATAGTCCACAAAGTTGGTGTCTCAACGATCACATAGAATCCAGTAACACAATTGAATAATTCATTTGTGTCTTGTGAGGCATGTCCTACCAAATAAATTGACCATGAACTCTTCTAAGCACAAATCTAACCCAATCTAGATGGAAATAATTAGGCATATCGATTTCATAGGTAAAACCTTTATGCATGAAATGCATATGCTCATCCTTCAACATTTCACCATCGCTCATGTTAATGAATTCATCGTAGATTTCATCAGCTCCATGATCTTCTAGCTTATAGTGTATGAATGAACTAATGTCTTATGTTATCAGTACACCATAGGGTATCGATGATAGGACACCCATAGGATCATTCTCGCTAGCCTTCAACGGGTGTAGCTTGGATACGAGTCTTGGATCATCCACAACATCAATCATCACAAGAGTATCCATAATGACAAAAATTAGCTCTTAGTAGTAACACCCATGTATAATATTCACTCAATAACCAAAATCCTCCAATTTTATTGCTAGGTTTTCTTTGACAACTGATACAATTCAACGCTCAAAATCTCAATTTACACACAATAAATGCTCACAATCACTTTAGAATGTTTACAAATGCTCTTCAACAAACTCTTAAGAATGTAAAGTAACAAAATAATTTACTTTTTCATCTTTATATCATTGAGAATATAGTCATTATTTTTAATGGTAAAATAGTGTTTTCACTGATCACAATGATTATAACACAACAATCGTTACATGCATGCACAAAACCAAATATAGCACTTTATCTTCACTAACATCATTAAATCATAAATAGGCATCTCAATATGCATATGAATCTTACCACTCAGTCACTAATAGTAGTTGTTTAGGATTTTCCCTTTTAGTACTCCCCCTAAGTCACATTAGACTTAGTTCACCAATGGATTCTCCAAATTTCCTGAATTTGTGGAGCTCTCAGTCAATTCAGAAGACTTCAATATACCTTTCTTCACCCATTTCTTCTTCATTTCACTTATAACTTCCTCATCATCAATAATTGTTGTACCTTTATAATTTTCATCTTTTTTCACTAGTTGACCTATGATATTCTTTCTTGTTCTGCATGATCTAGCAAGAGACTAACTTTATTATAGATATAACAAGCCATACCTGTTTGATTCCAAGGTCCAGCATTGCCTCTAGATGACCTTGATCTACAATTCACAGCCATATTTCCATGGTTGTTGCAAATATAACAGGTAATATCTGACCAATTACCCTGATTATTAGGTTCTTGTCTATTGTAATCATATGGCCACTAATTGTTGATTCTTGACCTACACTCATTAGATTTATGTCCAAACTTATTGTAGTAATAACAATTTCCTTGGAATACATTATATCTAGCATAGTATTTATTACCTCTACTATAGGGATTATATGATCTAGTAGTAGGACCTCTAGGTCTAACATTAGGACCAATAGGTCTAAACCAACATACATTAGCAGTATGTCCTTCCTTATGACAGTTAAAACATACTAGTTTGTACCTTCTCTTACCAGTGTTTTTGTTCACCTTGGGCACTGGTTTGTCTCCTGTATTGATGTCCTTAATGCTAGATGATTCACCAACCTCAAAGTTTGAAAAATCTAGACCTTGTTTCTCTCCATTCCTCCTCTGACTAGCAAGTTGTTCATCAAGTTTAGAAAAAATATTATTGAATTTATCTAGTAGATCATTTTTAGCTTTAAGATCTTCTATCAACTTATCATTCTCTTTCCTCATCCCCTCATTCCCTCTCAAGATGTCAACATTTTCTTCATTTGTATCATGTAAGTGTTCATTCAATATACCAACTTCTTACTTCGATCTGAATAGTCTGTCCAAATTTTATGTTAGGGTTTCATCTTTATCCTTTAGGGCATCTTCAATAATTTTCTTTGCATCCTTATCATATCTTATTCCTTTAAGATCTTCACACATCTTGACAGACATACTTTCAAGCTCTCTTTTGAGATTTTCCACTTCTTCTTTAAGTCTATTGTTCTTATCCATCAGTTCTGCAATTACTGCACCAGATTTTTTAGACAGACTACCTTCAAACAGTTTCTCAATGTAATCTTGGCTTTCCATCAATTTATTAGTGAGTTCTGTTCTTTTTTCAAGGGACTTCCTTAGCTTTTCCTTTAGTTCATTGATTACTTTGCTTGCATCCCCAAGCTGCTTCTCATACATATAACTCTCCATTTGGGTTTTTAGGGATCTTTTCCTCAAGAAGTTAAGCTTAATATCAAGAGGACCAAGGCTCTAATACAAATTTTTAATATGCACAAGCACTGAGAGGGGGGGTGAATCAATGTAGACAAGTACTTAAGAAATTTCACCATTGATCTAACAAAGCTAATCAAAACTTCCAACTAATGAAACATGCAACTGATAATATAAAATAGAAGTAAACAACATCAAGAATCCATAAAAGAATCATACATGACACAAATATTTTTCACGTGGAAACCCTTGATAGAGGGAAAAACACACGATAGGGATGACACCCATAAGTCACCTTATTGCGGTAGAAAGTGTTTGCCCTGTTAGGAGCTACAATACCCTTTCAAGGGTTCACCTTGTTAAAAGTGACTAGTACCTTGTTAGAGGTACCAAAAGACTTGTTAGAGTCTAGCTCACTAGAGGATTTCAACCTTCAATTAATAAGTTGCCCTGTTAAAGGATTTACAATAAAGATCTATAAGGATCTACCAGGTTAAAGGATTTAACCTGCTTTAATTGATAGGAAACAATAACAATATTTTTTGTAGAATTTCACTGCATGCCTATCATATCCTCTCTACTCCTTTGCTTTTTGATGCTATGTTGATAGTTTCTTCTTTAATCTCTGATTGTTGTCTTCAAAATATGATCGCAACCCTAAATCACATGATTTATATCTCCTTATATATTGTGTTCTTAAGTGGCTTAAGACCTAAAAAAATTCAATAAAGGTCAACACAAAATATTTACCAATATCCTCAAATTCAACATCAATCATACCTAATATGTCATACCTGAATGTAATATTTATTGTCATAAACAATAGTCGACCTTAGATCCACCGCCTTAACTAATTTATCATGAAATTTTGATTGGTGACCCAATAGGTACAATGTCTTCCACATAAATACATCAAATTAGATGTCACATTCAGAACCATGGGTTCCTCATAAAATATGAATATTTCCTCTAAGATCACATCATCTAATTTTCTCTGTAACTCAATCGCTACCAATTTAATTGATTGGTTCTTCGGATACACCTCCTGTACACCGGTCAACACAGTTAATTGTTCCTCCCTTTACTAATCATGTACATATATTATCGTTCACTCCAATCATATTAAGTAATCATGTTTCCATAAATGATAACTAATTATGTAACTTCTTATGACCAATCTTTAGATCTCCTCCAAAAACTATCATAATGCCAACAGGAACAAGTCGACTTTTCAGGGACAAGTTAACTTTCTGGGAACAAATCAATTGATTGACTTGCCCCTGGAAAATTTTGGAGAAATTTTAGATGTAGGATGCTAGATGTCTAATTTTTCCAAATCCAAAGTTACAATAGGTTATGAGACTCTAACAGTCAAGAAATTCATATCCAAAGTAAAATTTTCTTCATTCCATTTTCAGGTGCACTTGTTCTTACCTCTTTTTCCTTGTCCTTACTTTCATAAATAATATTTGATATTTGCATTTCATTTCCTTGTCATCTTCATTAAGGAATCAAATCCCTATATGGTGTAGATATCGTATTGGCATCCATACTCCATCTTATTTGTGGTAATCGGATTCACTCTGTGGTGGATTTGCATTCCCATATATAGTAGATCTTGACCTGAGTGATCAACATCTTGGTATTGCTCACCATTTTCTCCTGTACAACATCAAGTACTAATTTAGTAATGAAAACTAGTTTATTATCTTCATAAATTAGAGGCAACTCATTTAAGTGTTCTACATGTTTTCCTAATGTATTTTTAAGGTAATACATGAAAAATGTTTTATATTTTGCTTCCCTTCGATTACTCCAAATCGTAGGCTACTTCACCAATCCTTCTCAAGATTTTGTAAGGCACGTAGAAATACGAATTTTCATTTTTGACCCATTTGTCTTCAAAGTATATTATTTTTATAGTTACAATCTCACAACAAATGTCTTTGATCTTAAATCTTCTCTCAATCCAATGACAATATATGTAAATCTTTTGTTTCTTTTGAGCATACTAGAGGTTTATTCTTGAGGGAATTAATATTGTCTTAGCACTATTTGATTGCATCACCTTCTCTTGGTACGTTGTTATCCACTAGAATGAGATGAATGAATCTTTAGGCTTCATATCTATAGAAGGTCGTAAATCACATCATTGTAATTGATATGTGGAGTGAGGTGTTGTAATAATGCTCATGAAGTTAAGTCATTTGATCCAGGTCTTATGTTGATCAATTACCATTTTTTCAAAATAATCTTCCACACATGTGTTCTCAATCTTAGTTTGGATATCTATTTGTGGGTGGTAGCTAGTGTGAGGGTTAGCTTGATTCTCGCAAAAAGAAATATTTATTTCCAAAAGAAATCATAAAATGATTGTCTCTGTCACTCATGATTATCTTGCATAGTTTATGGAGTTTCATCACTTCCTTGAAGAACATATCAAACTTTTGTGGTGGATTAAAATAAATATATATGACAAATAAAAAATCTTGTTTCCTTAGTTTTTCTGTAATAACATATATAAAATCCTTACTTAGACTTTACAAAGTCCCATGATAATTTATCTATTAAAATACATTCCTAGTTATATTCCTTTACAAACAATGCATTATTTGATACGGTCGAGAACATCATCCTTAAGTCCCTTCCATGTGAACCTTTACCTGATCTATTTCTAGGTCTTAAAATGCCCATGATGGCTCACCAGTGGAGTACCATGAAGTACCCATGGATTTTCCCCCTTCATCCTTGACTACAACAAAGGGCGAGTCAATTATTATTATGTACCTATTATTAAACAACTTCCTTTATTTGATATATTAGTTGTAAACATGTTCTTGGCATAATTTTCTAGAAATGTATTCTTCCAATCGACTAAGATATGAGACATAAAACATGAAACACAAATGTGGATTTTTGATAATATATCAATAACAACAATCTTCTTCCATATAACATACTCAATATATAATTCATAGGAGTGGAGTTTTCTCACCCACTACTGATTATGCTCATTTAGACCCCTCTTATGAAGCAAATACTTTAGGTTATTATCATTAGTTTTAACCACAACTTGAGTACCTGCTCAATAATACCTAAAAAAATCATCAATGCACCCATGATACCCAACATTTGTTTATCATATGGAGAATCGCCTTTCCACTTTTGTAAGTTTTAAAATCTTGAAATTAATTAGATTCTTTTTGTACAAGCATGTATTTTATTTCTTCTCCCAATGTATTATGTTATTATGTGAAAGGAAAAGTGTTATTTGTAATTGCTAACACAAAACATGTGCTTGTTACTTATTTTAATGTATCAAATGCACATTGTGCTCCTTCAGTCCACATGAAGACTATTTCTTTTGTTAGGTAAAATTAAGGGCACATCTAGTTGAAATAAACCCTTAAGAAAACACAAGTAGTATTTCTAAATAATAGAGAATACTCTCAACTATGTGAAGGTTCTCAGGAGATGTTGATATTTAATTGATTTTATCTTCTCTATGTCCAACTTCACTCTATTTATACGATGATGTAACCTATATACAAGATCTTTGTCATAGAAAAGTCACACTTTGATTCCTTGGTAGCCATGTTGATACTTCTAGAATTTGCACGATTTAATTAACGTGTCATAGTTTTTCCTCCCATACATCAAGATTTCATCAAAGAAGAATTATATGAACTTCCTAAATTTATCAAAAAAAGAAGTTATTTGAGTGATTAGATATATATTGGATAATTTGTCAAATCAAATGACATGCCTAAAAACCTATGGTGCCCACAGTGACACTAAAAATTTATCAGGAATTTCCTCTACTTAAAATCTAAGATGATGGTAGCTCAATTTGAGTTTGATTTTTGATAAATAGATTACTCCAAGGAGCTCATATATAAATTTATTGATGATGGGAATGTGGTATTATTTCATGATAGTTTTCTTGTTCAATGCCATATATTTGATGCAAAAATTATTTTGTGTCATCTTTCTTCTTCACCAAAAATGTCAAGGAAGTGAAGGAACTTGAGCTAGGCTTAAGGTGCCCCATTTTTATATTTTCTTAATTTCCTTTTTTATTTCCTCCTCATGTGTCTTAGGGTGGAAGTAGGGAGTATTGATGATTATTTTAATACCCTCCTCCAACTTAATGATGCCCTCAAATGTTTTTTTAGGTGGTATCCATTAAGGAATTCTATCAAATACTTTACCTTGCTTGTCCAAGATACTTTGCACATACACGTGATAGGTCTTTTTCCTTTAGTAGGTTTCATGATAGTTAGAAAATATTGAGCTACACATATTGCTTGCTCATGGAAATTCAAATCCTCTTTATTCTCTTAGCTGATGTAATCCTCAATGCTTTATTTCTCATTCCCTATGATATCAATTATTTTCCTTTCGACTCAAACTTTGATTCTTTGGTCTAAAGATTTTATGTGATCTCTCCTAATGAGAGAAACCATTGGAAACCTAGGGCCATATAAATGTCTCTTATGAACTGCTATCATAAAAACATATTTCATATCATATCCTCACAAATTAAGTTTTAGCTTATATATTTAAGTTGAATAGTAAAACAATTGATCACGATAACATTGTATCAATAATAGTATTTTGTATTGAGGCCTTACTGACCTACTAGTTCCTCACTAATGAAGTTATGAGTGATATTGGTGTTAATGAGTACAATAATTATTTGAACTTGTAGAGCCCCGTGATGTGAAAGGGGTTGTACTTTTGAGTATTAGATTTTGTGATAAGAGTGTCTCTTGCCATGGCTCCCATGTTTTTTTTTATCTTCTTCTTCTCCAATCTCTTGTTTGGGTCTTTATTCACTTTTTAATTCCCATTATGTAGATCCAAATTCATCATTAGACCTTTCCTAAGACAACTATGTATATGTGACTATAGATTTGTACATATAAAACATATCTTACTTCTCGATTCATTCCTTGATTCAATATCTAGTCTTGATGGGAATCTCTTCGTTTGCTATACATTTTATGAAAAGGATTTCATCGGATGGAGGTTTTGGTACATAACTTATTACTTGGAATGGAAATATCGAGTGTTGAAACCAACTTGATTTCCTCTTATAGGATAGGTTGTTTGAAATCATTTATCAACCCTTTGAAGACCATAGTCAATATTTTCTTCATGAGGTTTGACACCATTATCAACAAATTCTAAAACTATATATCACAGTTCCGTAGTTAACCACATTATTTGAGACAAGTAAAATAATTGAAATAAAATCAAGGATATTTCCAATCAACCCTCTCTATTTTTTTTAAATATAATTCATCATGTATTAGGTGATAGATTCATGATCTTTGATTGATTAGACCATGATACCACCACTAAAAGATAGTACCCTCAAATGCAAGGTAGGAAATTTGATTACTTAATCTTCAATGATCAATCTAAGGGATAGGTACGTGTCTAACTTGTATACCCACATGTGATATAAGAATTTTCTATATCCATATAATAGGGAGAGAGTATTAACTTCCTAAAGCTTGTTGTACATCTCTCCAAAAGACTTGTATTCTAGGATCAAGCTCATAAATATTGATGTGAATATGAACTTCTCTATCCACTTTACCCTATTGTAGTGTGAACAAGGCATATTATAACTTGTTCTTGGTTAGGTCCTATTCACATATGTTTATATGTTAAGTTTAATTATACAGGAAATGATCATTTAAAAAGTGTTAAGAGTCACATGATATTAAGCTATCTTATCCTAAAATTTACTTTTTATGTCTTATTGTATTGGATTATGACACTTGTCACAATTATATTCAATTCTATCTCTCAACTTTGCCTATGTTAGCAAGAAATCATATGTATAATTTATCCACCTTTTTATCTAATGTATTCTTCACATAATCTGACAATATGTTTCTCTTCTTCTTCTCTTAGGCCCAGTTTGGTTCACGAAATTATGTCAAAATTAGAAGAAACAAAAACCAAACATGGGAAATATGCAGCTTGTGTCGACATCATCAAAATGGAATATGGATTTGGTAATTCCATTTCACCCCCGAAATTGACATTACAATCTTCCAACTAAATAGGTGGAATTGGAATTTAAATTCCAATTCCACCAAAAATCAGAATTGAAAAGAGAATGGATTTGATGCACTGTTGGGTACGTCCAGTGAAATGAAGTTGCACGGCTTGTGATTCATTTGCATCAAAATTGAAAATAGAATGGATTTGATGCACTGTCGGGTCCGTTGAGTGAAATGAAGTTGCACGGTGCATGATTCATTTTCATTTGCAGGTAGATCTCATTAGTGCATGGAGGTAGGGGTTTGAGATAATGATAGGAAATTTTGGCTGAGTTCATTTGAAGGTATGCTCTGTTCATTTCATTCAGTAGAGAAATTATAAGGTTAAATCAATATAATTTGGTTTGTTCTTATAAGGTATGCTCTATTCATTCAAAGATCATGCTCCGCACAGGCAGAGTGGATGCTAGCCAAGAATTTGGTTTGTCACTTCATCATGTAATATAATAACCCTAATGTTTTGACACACAAACAACCCATATTTTTTTTAATGATTGCTATTATTGTTTGTAAATCAACCTCAACCCCATAAACCCTAGAAGCTCTATAGAGTGAGGCCAAAACATATTACCTATATTATCTGGATGATGGTAGATTATTTATCTGAAAAGGACTAATATAAAATGAGAAAACCTAAATGAGAAAAACCTCATTGTTAGTCATTCTTGAGAAAAAAACTCATTGTCTAATGTTTAAAATAGACATTTTCATTTGATCCAAAATATACGGTCGTAAATTGTTTCCAAGGTAGAAATTATGATGCAGAGCATCCCTCAGACTCATATCTGTAACACCTCAAAATTGGCATCTTGCAACCACAACCAATTTTGTTGCATTTATCATTCTTCTGAATCATCAAAGTCCTATTGTACTAGGCAATTCTGAGTTTTGACTGACTCTACTTGACCTAAGTGTCAAAGACAGAAAATCCTAAATCTGCATTAATCATACATTATATTTAATTCCTAAAATATCAATTACTTCCAGCTAAATAAACCCTATGATTAAATTAATTTAATTATAAAGTCCTAGCACTTTAATTAAATTACATTAACCCTTTTAGCTAAAATACATAAAAAGAAATTAAATAATATTTGATTATTAAATAAATATCCTCATTTCAATAATTGAACTTAATTGTTCAAATAATTAAGAAAATATATTTATGAGATCATATTCTATTTATTTAATCAAATAATCTCTCCAAAATCCTCACTTCAGTTCAGAAATGGAAACTTTGAGTTGACTGAAATTCAAAAGTGCAACTAATCAGTTAACTGCTTCCTTCACTGAAAAAGACAATAGTTCACTGTTTCTCTCAAAGGAAACTTGCTAATATGAGCTGGATTTTGAAGTGTTAACTGTTTCTCTCAAAGGAAACATTCTATTTTGAATGGACTCTTATTCTATAAAAGAACTCTTCTAATCTTATTCAGAAAGAGGGAGAATTCATTGTTGCATCGAATCGCTGCTGCATTTTCAAATTCAATAGTTTTCATGCAATAGACTAATATCATTTTCTAAGATTAATCATGTCTAGTTTAGCTTCTTTCAAGCATTCTTAGATTAATCTTATTTCTAGTTTACCATCATGTTCATTTCATAGCTTAATCTCATGCTTATTTCTTAGATTAATCTGGCAATCTTTCATTCCTAGATTAATATTGCACTACATTTCTAGATTAAATCCTCCATTCTTAGATTGGTCTAGGTTGTTGGAATCTCAATTCTGAGAGCTATTCAAAAACACCAGCTAGATAGGAGGCAACAAGTCGAATCATGCAGGCATGCAAGATGGATAATTTCATATCCATTCTTGTATGTGACTGGTGAAAAATGACCATGTTGAAGTGTATGGTTAAATAAGAAGGCCATATTTAACGTATACATTTCTGGCGCCCACTGGGAGATGGATAAGATATAGGAGATGTAATAGTTTCTCCTAGGGAGAAATGGAATGGGATGAGAGGATCATCATTAGACTCTTGAGATATTCAACTTTGGTAATTTGTTGGATAAGGATGGATGGTGTCTTGATCTTGATTATTACTGATATTTGTTTCTTCACACTTTGGATTGTCTCCTTGACATGGAGCCACTTCTAAGGATGAGGTAGAAGTGTTGAATTGCATGAAGGATTCTTGACACGCTGATGGAGAATCCTTTGTAATACGCATGATAAGCGTTGAAGCACATAGAAGCGTTAGGCCTATGATCTTTGAAGTCTGAGAAAGGCTTGCATCTATATGTTGATTAGCTTGGATCTCATTTAGAGGTAGTCCTTAAGGGGAGACATATTCATTATTATACTCAGTGCTTGATAGAGATGATGAAGCTTTAGGAGATGGAGGAATGGTGGAAGAAGTAGATGTGAGATTGGAACCATTGCTAGACATGGATTCTTGATATTGATCATGCTTGAGATTAGTATATTCACTAGATGATTCATTAGGATGTTCCACTTTGATTATGCCATCATCTATGAGATCTTGGATTTTAAGTTTCAACTCCATGCAAGATGAAGTTTTATGCTTGTTATGTCGATGATATGCACAATAGGGACTCAAGAATCTGAATCCACATGATGTGGCTTCAGGCAATGTGATAAGATTATGCTCAAGAAGTGATTCCAATGCTGAGGTATAAGATTTTCCCAAAGGAGTAAAGATTCTCTCTAAAGGATAATTAGATGCTTCTTGACTTGCAATATCCTTTTGTGGATAGAAAAGGATTTCATCTAATTCTGTCATAGTTTCCTCTACATTCTCTTGATCAAAGATGGGATTGTCATAAAAAATTTCTTGATCAAAGATAGGATTGTCATACCAAGATTTATCCATGTTGGAAGGAAGTGTGGAGATTTATCCAGCAACGTCAAATAATTAGGGTGTATGTGATAAGAGCTTCTACATTAAGGTGGAACAACCTCACATCCCTTGATCTTGTTTATTTGTATGCCAAGGTGAGGTCGGTACTATCTCCTTGTTTGCTATTTATATGCTTATTTACACAAGCACACACTCATGGTTATCTTGGCTTTGAATGCCTCGATACTGGTGTGCTCTTTATCTATCAAAACTGGAAACAATGTTCAGGTCATCTCAGCTTTTGTCACTCGATGCTTACGTTAGTTTCCCATATTTAATTTGATGAAATTCATATTCATATCCTTATGGTTGCAGTGGCACTAGTAAGGATTGTATCGACTCCAATGTTCCACAAATTCTCTATGATGATAACTGTTCCAATGTGTCCAACAACCATGTCCCAGGGATTGCATCTAGCATAGGATTGCACTTTCATAAGATTGCACGTTCATTCTAGACAACATTTCGATGATCACTTCATTGTATTCTCCTGGATTTGTACGATGAGGGATTCTTCTTCAGCATTCTAGCTTCATCACTACTGCCCAAGTTTTTGATCCTCGCTCTCTCTCTTCAATTCCAAATGCTTTGAACTGGAATCTAATTTCTAAAAGTGTTCCTTTTTCAGGATCAAAATCAAAATCTGACACTTCTATATAGCTCAAAATCATACTTAATATTTTCACGTGATCGGATGCTTGTGCAGTCAAATTTTTGACATCACTTTCTTGTCAGAAACATCTTCAATCAATATTCTCTCACGTCTTCCAGATTCTTTCGTAATATATTCCGATTTCTTCTTGACCTTCGATTCAACTTCTATCTGCGATTTATCACTTTCAATCACCATTATGGCGTGTCATCTTTCCATTTCACTTTCGAGTGGGCAAGATGATTACATCATTGAATCACTTTCAATCTATCTTAATCAACCTGGTCTAATTTCAATCTATTAGGTGTCTGGGTGATCTAACCTGGATTCTTGAGAGTCAAGCTTCATTCTGGAGATGATTCTCAAAATCTCATCTATTAGGTATCGGGGCAATCTAACCTGGATTCCTGAGGATCAAGCTTTGTCCTGGAGATGATTCTCAAAATCTCATATATTCGGTGTCTAGGCAATCTAAGCTAGATTCCTGAGAGTCAAGCTTCATTCTGAAGATGTTTCTTGAAATCTCATTGCCAGGTATCAGGGCAATCTAACCCAAATTCCTGAGAGTCAAGCTTCATTCTTAAGATGGTTCTTGAAATCTCACTGCCAGGTATTGGGGAAATCTAACCCTGACTCCTAAAGATTGAGCCTCGTTCTGGGGATAGTCTTTTGAAAAGTGATAATCTATTAGGTATCGGGGCAATCTAACCCAGATTCCTAAGAGTCAAGCTTCATTCTGAAGATGGTTCTTGAAATCTCATTGCCAGGTATTGGGGCAATCTAACCCTGACTCCTGAAGATTGAGCCTCATTCTGGGGACAATCTTTTGAAAAGTGATAATCTATTAGGTATCGGGGCAATCTAACCCAGATTCCTGAGAATCAAGCTTCATTCTGAAGATGACCCTCAAAAAATTGATCTAACCGGCGTCTCGGCAACCTAACCTAGACTTCAGAGAGTTAAGCTCTATCTTGGAGATGGCTCTAAAACCATCATCAATTCTTGAAATCAATTTCAACTATTCTTCTATGCTTCAAACATCAGACTATTCTTTGAATCAATGCGCTACTCGCACATCAGTTCAAAGAGGGGAAAAATATAACACCCCAAAATTGGCATCTTGCAACCACAACCAATTTTGTTGTATTTATCATTCTTCTAAATCATCAAAGTCCTATTGTACTAGGCAATTCTGAGTTTCAACTAACTCTACTTGACCTAAGTGTCAAATGTAGAAAATCCTAAATCTGCATTAATCATACATTATATTTAATTCCTAAAATATCAATTACCTAGCTAAATAAACCCTATTATTGAATTAATTTAATTATAAAGTCCTAGCACTTTAATTAAATTAAATTCACCCTTTTAGCTAAAATACATAAAAAAGAATTAAATAATATTTGATTATTAAATAAATATCCTCATTTCAATAATTGAACTTAATTGAGAAAATAATTGAGAAAATATATTTATGCGGTCATATTCTATTTATTTTATCAAATAATCTCTCCAAAATCCTCACTTCAATTCAGAAATGGAAACTTTGAGTTGACTGAAATTCAAAAGTGCAACTAATCAGTTAATTGCTTCCTTCACTCAAAAAGACAACAGTTCACTGTTTCTCTCAAAGGAAACTTGCTAATTTGAAATGGATTTCGAAGTGTTAACTATTTCTCTCAAAGGAAACCTTCTATTTTGAATGGACTCTTATTCTATAAAAGAACTCTTTTGTTCTCATTTAGAAAGAGGGAGAATTCATTGTTGCATCGAATTGATGCTGCATTTTCAAATTCAATAGTTTTCACGCAATAGATTAATATCATTTTCTAAGATTAATCATGTCTAGTTTAGCTTCTTTCAAGCATTCTTAGATTAATCTTATTTCTAGTTTACTATCATGTTCATTTCATAGCTTAATCTCATGCTTATTTCTTAGATTAATTTGGCAATCTTTCATTCCTAGATTAACATTGCACTACATTTCTAGATTAAATCCTCCATTCTTAGATTGGTCTAGGTTGTTGGACTCTCGATTCTGAGAGCTATTAAAAAATCCCAGCTAGATAGGAGGCAACAGGTCGACTCACGCAGGCATGCAAGATGGATAATTTCATATCCATTCTTGTATGTGACTGGTGAACAATGACCATGTTGAAGTGTATGGTTAAATAAGAAGGCTAAATTTAACATATACAATATCAATCTCCAAGATGTTGTAACACATAGTTCACTATCTATTGGATCAGACTCCCATGCATCAAACTTCCTACACACATCCCTTGTTAATTTCAACATTTTTTTTTTGCTAAATAGATAGCTGGATAGGGCTGAATAGCCCCACAATAGGTAATAATAATCATGCCAATCCTTCTCCTAGGAATAGTGTATTCAAACTAAGTATTGTTTTCCCTATCATGAAGTGCATTTAAATTGTCAACCCAGGGATGTATACTTGAAATGGGACAACACAGTTTGTGCACTAAGTCTCTCATAGAGTCATGTTACTTAAGCTACATGAAGGAAAATACATGTAAGGAACTTACATTTTTGTCGTGGGAAAGTAAACACACACAACTACTTAGTGAAATTGATGTTGACAACTATAAGTTCAACTTTAACCTATTCTACCAACCCAAAGCATTCAATATGATTATCCCTACAGGTGCTGCAAGAACATACACAAGTTATAATGCTACAGGAGGAAACAATGAATTCTACTTGAAATGTTGTAAATGCTTAAACAAATTAACCTATTCTACTTATTCCACCTTCCTAGTGGGCCCCCTTGGTCGACTTCTATTAACTATCAACACATAATATAACTCAAAATAACTTCTTCATCGTATTTCTAGAAAAACTGATCACATCATAGTAAAATAATACACGAAACTAAAAGAGTAACTTTGCTTTCAATTGCAACAATGATACAATCATCACACTAACTACAATCTAACAGTCATATCCATTTATATAGAGGATTGATATTTATTTAAACATAAAGATAAGGTCTGACTTATTCATGCCATAAAGAAAGTAAAATGCAACAATCCACAACAAAATATCATAAAGACTAAATAACTTCTTCAACAGAGTATTGACCGCATAGGAAATATAGCATGATTGTGTTCCTATATTCCTTGAAAAATAGTTCCTTCAATTCACCAGGCATGTTCCACAGTGTTATAATGGTTCTTCTCATCGTAAATGTGACTTCATTGCTTCTTCATCAATGTTGTCGATCCACTCTCAAGCCGCTCCTCTTGCCCTGGCAGGTTAGTAGCACATGCATATATATTCAAGTTTTCAACCATTCAACTTAATACAAATGTTAGGACATACATTCAAACAATTATATGAAATACTGTGATATATATATATATATATATATATATATATATATATATAATATTTAGCAAAGTATATATCTACTATGTACCCATAGGTTTTGTGGATCTGACTGTAGTTATAGTATGTACATAAGTTCAAGTACTTAAAAGTCTCAACAAGTGTTTTAGAAATGTCCTAAAACAAAGCATAAAAAAGAGTATGAAATAAAGACAAATTATTGCCCCATCATCTACCCCTTACAAGAATAATGTTTGTCCTCAAGCATTACACTTCTTAGCAACTTCCGTGAACTCTCCAACTTTAGTCTTTCCTCTCTGTTTTCTTTTGAAAGTGTAATAGAATCTTGTGGTTCTTTCCCATAAGTCCATCCTATAGTCTTCCTATAGTTGGTCCAATTGTGTAGCATTAATTTCATACAAAGGCCATATCAACATCAGTGGATGGAATGTCAAGGGACACCAGAGCTCATGCCAGATTTTTCTTCCCAACTACATGTATTTAGGTGCCCGATGAATTACTGCACCTAGGTTGAGAGGACTATGTGGTTCAAACTTCTTAAAGACCTTTGGCAACCTATTCCATCTATTTTTGACACCAGCTAGAGCTCTCTAAAATGTGAAATAAGACATCCCTTGATACTCTTCGTAGACTTCATCTCTGATAGCAAAAATTTTGTCCATAGTTTCTATTTTTGTACTCCCATAAGTGAGACTTAACCAATCCCTTAGTAGAACATCGGGCTTACTACTTTTAGCCCTCAAGGGTAAATATTCTAATTTTTATTTATCCCTATAATTTTATAATTACCTGTCATAATTAGTTTTGTTGTGCATCCATGACATAAAGGCTTTTAGATGTATGTCTCCAATGTAAAATAAGGGATTCCAATCAATCTAATGATGAAGTTTTGGAGATACAGTTCACAAAGCAAGCTTTATTTCCAAATAGGAAGGGTTTGGTATAAACCATAAAATTGCTAAGTTTTCATAAACTCAGACTCTTTATCTTTGATAGTCATCATCAATTGGAACAAGAGAAATTGCTCTTTCAAGCAAATGGCATATACTATAGGAGGAGGCCTGCAAGCTATGATTTGGTCACCAATTTTAAGGCATGGTCCATCTTTTTTTTCTTTTTTCTGTTTCTTCATTTGCTCTTTCAAGTCTTCTATTTCCTCTTTTTGATCATCAATCTCTTTTTGCATCTTCTTCCTCTCTTCTTTCCATAGAGTTTTCTTAAAAACAAACTTAGTGTACAAACTGAAAAAAATGGACTGTAGAGTAGGCGAGCCAAAATCTTGTGGCTGAGTCTTTTGTCCTTTCTTATCTCTATTGGCCTACTCTAGATAATTAGTTTACCAAGTTCTCCTAAAAGGTACAATAGCATTCCGAAAGCAAGAGTGAGACAACTAAATTTTTTCCTGATTACCTTCTTAAACTATTTGATGTTTTTCTCCAGGTTCACTCTGATATGTGGGAGGCTCGTTATCAAATGAATCATTTAAATTCTAGGAAATATCTAGAACATTTGGTTGAACTGGGGAATTATCTAAAACATAATCAACATGGGGTTTTTTGGTAGGTTTTTCTAAGGGAACAACTTGGCTATCTGGGGAAACTTGTGGAATTTTCCCTCTCATCCAAGAACTTCTCTGCAAGGGAGTCTCCGTGACCTCCACAACTTTCTTTTTAACAATTTTCTTCGGTCTCTCTGCTAGAGGAGTAGTTGTTGCAGGAGCCGACTTCCTTTTCTTACTTCTTGAAATTGTAGGGTTTTGGGGTTCATTCTCAGGAACTGAAGTTCCTTCACTAATCTTTCTTTTTCCTTTCTTTTGGGTAGAGGTAGGTACATTTCCCTCTGGAGTAGGATAAGGTTCATTTTCCTCAATGTTTCTAGGTTCTCCTTCTTGGGTAGTTGCTTCATTAGCTAGCTTGGAGGGGGTTGCACTCTCATTAACAAGTTGTTCAATGGGTTCATCTTGCATTTGCAAAGTCTTGACCCAAAAAAAATCATCCCATGCTAAGGGAGACACATCTCTAAGAGATCTTTCAACTAATAATTTAACTAGGGCATGGTGAGAAATAAAATTTGTTTTTCCTTTCTGGGTTTCTTAAACACTAATGCTCAACATATTATATAAAAAATTTGGAATGTTTATTGGAAAATTATGCCTGATATAGCTAAGCAATTTGAAATGGTGTGCATGCAAATGGGAAAACCTTCCTTCATAGGTGAGGTGCCTTACAATATGCGATGGACGCCATCTCATTGAATGGGGTAGGAAGTGACATACGCTTACAACCCTATTTGTTCACCTCTAATGGAGGGTCTGAAGGAAGATTGAATTGAGCTTGAGTTGAGTTAGCATCATGTTCATTAGGATAATGCTCCCCAATTGCAGGAAACCTAGTCACTTCTGCAATGCATTCCTCTATTAACAAAACTGTCAAACCCCATACATTTGCCTCTCCTTCCTCAAAAGTGTTCATAAATTTGGTAGCTACTTCCTTGTCAACTTCTATCAACTTTAAGAAATACCCAAGCCATCTACAAGCATGGAATCTTCAGACTACTTCTACATCAATGAGCAGAATGGTATGGACCACTGGCTCATGACACATCAACTGCCCTCCCATTGTTCAAAATTCTTTCTTCAAATTTCTTCTGCAATTTGCCATATCACAAATTTTCTCTGCTCTAAAATTTCCCAATTTCTTAATTTCTTTTGAAACACCCTGAAATTAAGCTCCTAACTGCACTTTAAACTACAAATTTCCTTGCAATCCCTATGTTACATTTTTGAAAAATGAGCAATAATGACACTTTTGGCAATGAATTATATCTTTAAGTGCAATTATCTTCCACATAACTTGATCATGTCTTCTTAGGGTCACATCAAGTTAGAAATTGAGGATATTTGGGAATTGAGGTACGACACTTATGTAGAAAATAAAAGGACTTAATAAACAAAACACAAGTATAGATTTGAGTTGGCAGACAATCTCGCTAAGAATGATATGTACAACTAGTAGTGGCATGGAAAAATGAATACACTTCCCTGCCCCCTAAAAAATTAAGACAAGTGTCCATACTTGTCATACTTAGCATGGGGTAAGAAAATGGCGTAATGCCAAATTATAGATATGTGCAGTATTAGATATAATTATCAAAATTTGTGTGCTAAAGGTGGATAAAACTGAAGAGTTGTACTTGTCATTATGTTTCCACATGTGTGAAAAAGGTGACAAGAATGAAATTTGTCATCATAGGAATGACTATTATGAATGTATGCGCCTGCTGATGTGGCATTTATTGAAAGCAAAGAAATATGGGAAAATGTGATGATGTGGAGGATGTGTGGGTGGAAGGTAGAAAAGTGGAGTGTGTTGGAAAGAAGAATTTAGAAAATGAATGAAGAATGCAACTTCATTAAAAATGAAGTGTTTATTATGATCATACCCGAAGGAATGTTAGGTTGAAGTTGTAGGAAGAAGGTTGGTACCCTCTATTGCAAAAAGTATTACATGTTGTGCTTGTGGAATTGTGTCTCTGAATTGCTGTATAAAATCATCCTTGGTCTAGGGTTGATGGTATAGACAAAGTCGATGCCCATTGACCTATAGTTTGAGATGAGCTGGATCAATTATTGTCAATTGGACTACTCCATTGTCAAAAACATGATCTATCTCATATGGTCCTAACCACCTTATGTGTAACTTTCCTTGTAGTTATTGAAATCTTGAATCAAATAGTAGTGCCCAATCACCTACTGTAAATTGTTTGTTCTTGATGTGGGATTCATGTCATTTCTTCCTCTTGGATGCATGCAAGTAATTATGTAAACTTGTGAAGCAAGTTCAGGACTGCAAACTACTATCTAGAAAATAGGAAACTATCTATAAAAAATGACACAATAAGGTCCTTAGCTTGGCATCATCCCTGATAATGGCGCCAAAAATGAACAACCCCAAAATAGTTAATAATAATCATGTCAAAGCTTCTCCTAGGAATAATGTATTCAAACTAAGTGTTATTTTCCCTATCATGAAGTACATTTTAATTGTCAACCTAGGGACGTATACTTAAAATGGGACATCATGGTTTGTGCACTAAGTCTCTGATAGAGTCATGTTACTTAAGCTGCAGGAAAGAAAATACATGAAAGGAACTTACACTATTGCTGCAGGAAAGTAGACACACACAACTAATTAATGAAATTGATGTTGACAACTAAGTTCAACTTTAACCTATTCTACCAACCCAAAGCATTCACTATGATTATCCCTGTAGGAATATGCACAAGTTATAATGCTAAAGGGGAAACAATTTCTACTTGAAATGTTGTAAATACTTAAACAACTTAACCTAGTCTACTCTATTCCACCTTCTAAATGGCCCCCCTTGGTCGGCTTCTGTTAACTATCAACACAGAATATAACTCAAAATCACTTCTTCATTGTATTTCCAGAAAAGCTGATTACATCATAGTAAAACAATACACGAAACTAAAAGAGCAGCTTTGCTTTCAATTGCAACAATGATACAATCATCCAACTAACTACAATCTAACAATCATATCCCTTTATATAGAGGATTGATATTTATTTAAACATAAATATAAGGTCTGACTAATTCATGCCATAAAGAAAGGAAAATGCAACAGTCGACAACAGAATATCATAAAGACTGAATAACCGCTTCAACAGAGTATTGACCGAAGAGGAAATATAGCATAATTGTGTTCCTATATTGCCTAAAATTATAGTTCCTTCAATTCACCAGGAATGTTATGTGGTGTTATAACAGTTCTCCTCATCATAATTGGGACTTCATCACTTCTTCATCAATGTTGTCGATCCACTCTCAAGCCGCTCCTCTTTCCCTAGAAGGTTAGTAGCACATGCATATATATTCAATTTTTCAACCATTCAACTTAATCCAAATGTTAGGAGATACATTCAAACAAGTATATGAAATACTGCAACATACATATAATATTTAGCAAAGTATGTAACTACTATATACCCATAGGTTTTGTGGATCTGACTATACTTATAGTATGTACATAAGTTCAAGTACTTAAAAGTCTCAACAAGTGTTTTGGAAATGTATTGGCCCTTTTGTATTACTATAAATAAGTTTGTTACAAAAAGGTTTGTTACAACGATGTACATCCCAAAATTACAACAAATGGAGCCCCTAGGGCTATACTTCTTGCTAACATACGATCAAAATTACAGGCATTTATGTCTATTTCTGCTACATAGACTGTACATTATACTAGGAAAAAAAGGAAAACCAACTAAAAATAGAGATATGTATCACACCTGAACCAGACAAAAGAAGTGCCCCATGTACCCATCACTAGATACGGGTACATTTCTTTAGCCTTGGCCCATGAAGGTCCCTAAACATAGAAATATCAAGAGAGATGGGGGTGTCTCTCCTCTGCTTCCCTCTTCATATGCTTTGTATATAGAGCTTTGGATTTCAATGGGCAAGCTCCTCTACAACATTTGTATGTTGAAATTATGGCTATCTCCTCCACATCTCTTACGTCTTTTTCATATCAGTCTTCCTCGACATCTGGCAGAGTGGAGAAATCCAGGTCATCCATGATGATGTTATTGCCTTCAGGGACCCGAAACCCTTCACATCTTTTCTAACCTTGGAGCCACTCAATAGTTGGTAGTGGCAAGAGGGAGGCAACTAATGCAGGAGCATCCTAGGATCCTTGGCAATCCTTCTCAACCAAAAATATGTTTTCTTTTGTTATTTATCTTGTTTGGAGACCACTTTGTGAGGTACTCTATTTCTTTTTTGCTTAGGTGCTATTTCTTAGACATGCTTGTTCCGAGTTGGTCTCTATTGCTTGGGTTCTGTTGTTCAGGCATGCTTGTTCCGAGTTCATTTTATGTTGCTCGGGCATGCTTGTTTTGAGTTCATTTTCTATCACTCGGGTTTTGTTTCCTGTTGCTCGGGGTGTTCTTTGCCCGAGTCACTCTATTGCTCGGTCATCCTTTGCCCGAGTTGTTTATTTTGGAGTTGGATCTGGTGGTTGACTTCTGCATTGAATTTTGATTGCGACATTAATGGTGGACCTCTCATTGGAGTTTGTGTGGACCTATATTTGGGTATGGGGTTTCTCCAATATTTATTATTGTAGGACGAGCTAATTGGTTGCCTTTGTATTTAAGTTGTATTTTGTTCTTAGTCTAGGGCATCATATTTGGGGAAGCATATGAAGTGTTAGATATGAGAATCTAGATCAAGAGTTGTAAGTCTTGCAGAAGGTTTTTAGTAGATCTTGAATTCTATCTTTGTATTTGGTTGTAATCGGGAAGGCCTTACAACCTAACATGTTGAATGTAATTGATATCTGAGATAATAAAAAGTGATTATTGATTATATTTCTACGTATTTGGTTGTTTGCACTGTTATCATCATTATCTGCTACAAGTTTGGATAACCCTTCATTGGATCCTCCATCCTTGACTGCACCAGGTGGTATTAGAGCTGAGTTTCAATCGTTGAAGGAGTTAGGTTTCCAATTGCTGGAGATTTGTGGAGCAAAGATGCCTCCAAAAAAAATCCATGAGATCATAGAGGAAGAACCTAAGGAGGAGTTCAACCTTGATGATTTATGAGATTTGCAGAAGCAGGTGCAAGATCTGCAAGAGGAGTTGCAAAGAAATAATGCATCTAGAGAAAACCAAAATAATGGTGAAAAATCTAAAGAATAAGATCATTTCGAAGAAGCTATAGAAGATGTTAGAGATCCTGAAGAGTCTAGATTTTTGAGAGCTATGTCTAAAATTGGGAAAAGACCTAAGATTAAAGTTTCTACATTTGTTGGAAGCCTTAGGCCAGAAGAGTTGATCGATTGGATTAATGAGATGGATGAATACTTTGATTATGAAGAAGTAGAAGATCCTGTTAGAGTTTGGTTTGCAAAGACAAAGCTGAAAGATCATGCAAACATATGGTGGAGAGAAGTTCAATTGGAAAGAAATCAGAGAGGTAAAGACAAGATCATCAGATGGAACATAATGGTTAAAAAGGTGAAGAAGCAATTCATTCCAGTGGATTATGAATTGGAGATGTTAAAAAAGATGCAAGGTTTGAGGCAAACAAACAAATCAGTGCAAGAGTATACCAAGGAGTTCTATAGGAATCTGATTAGGACTGGACATTCAAAAGTTGAGAAGGAGAAAGTTGCTAGGTATATCTATGGCTTGAGACCTAGTATTCAAGAAGAGTTACTCACTGTTCAGATGATAACAATAGGAGATGCTTATCATAATGGCATTGAAGATTGAGGAGAAGTTGAACAAGAAGTTTGAAAGCATACATAATAACATAAACCAAGGTGGTAAGACTGATGACATAGCTACTGAGAGTAAGGTGGTGGAGAATCCTAAGCAGACCGAGGTAGTATCTAGCAATAGTCAAACCACTAAGGATTACAATCATGGGTATGGAAGAAGTGATTTCAGTGGTACTTGTTTTCAGTGTGGTGAGAAGGGACATAGGGCCTAGTCATGTCCTCAAAAGAAGTTCACCTTGACGACCGAGGAGAATTATGTGAATGTTGCAGAAGAAGGTGAAGTTATGGTCACTAGAAGGCTGACTGCATGTATTAATGAACCAGTGCAGAGAAGGAATCTGTTCAAAACTAAATGTAAATGCAAGGATAAGGTATGCAATTTCATAATTGATGGTGGAAGTTTTGAGAACTTTGTTTCAGAAGAGATGGTTAATAAGTTAAATTTTGGAAGAAGAAAACATCCTAATCCTTATCAGATTAGTTGGATACAAGATGTGTCTAAGGTTAGGGGCGAGGATCAATGCCTTGTCCATTTTAAGATTTGATCTTATTATGATGAGATATGATGTGATGTGTTACCTATGGATGCTTCTCACCTATTGCTAGGTAGACCTTGGCAATATGACAGACATGTTATGTTTGATGGTCGTAAAAACACCTATGTTGTGAGGCAGGGTGAATCCAAGCATAAACTACTACCTTTGAAGTAAGCAAGGACTAAGAGATGTGGAGTTATCAGATGTTGTTCAAATGATAGTGACAAACATGAGAAAAACAGAATTGATGAACACTCTAAAGAGTTTGCATAAATTAAGAAACAAATGACATTTTTGGCTGAGATAGTGCAACAGATGTTGACATCAGTGACACAAAGAGATGCAGATGATACTAAGTTGATCAGTGAGTCAGATGAGAAGATGATTCATCAAAACACTGATAGTATCAGAAATACCGAGGATGATCAGTGTCAACTACTATCAGTTGTAGGCAGAAGACATGAGAAAAGTGTAGGACTGATGAATTTGTCGAATGAGATAATGGACATAGTCAAGACAAAATATAATGAAGGGCAAGAGGAGAAATGGGTTAAGAACAAGTATGGAATACATGTTTTGATTCCCTTAAGATGTGAATGATTTCCTTTATGGGAACATCTTCTTTACCTGGGGTGTCTGATGCAGGAGCATCCTAGGATCTTTGGCAATCCTTCTCAACTAATAATATATTTTCTTTTGTTCTTTAGCTTGTTTGGAGACTGCTCGGTAAGGTACTTTATTTCTCTGTTGCTCGGGTTTTGTTGCTCGGGCATACTTGTTCTGAGTCGGTCTCTATTGCTCAGGTTCTATTGCTCGGGCATGCTTGTTTTGAGTTCATTTTCTATTGCTCGGGCATGCTTGTTCCGAGTTCATTTTCTATCACTTGAGTTTTGTTTCCTGTTGCTCAGGGTGTTCTTTGACTGAGTCACTCTGTTTCTCGGTCATCCTTTGCCCGAGTTGTTTATTTTGGAGTTGGATCTGGTGGTCAACTTTTGCATTGAATTTTAATTGTGGCATTAATGGTGGATATCTCATTGGGGTTTGTGTGGACCTAAATCTGGGTCTGGGGTTTCTCCAATGTTTGTTATTGTAGGCCGACCTAATTGGTTGCCTTTGTATTTAAGTTGTATTTTGTTCTTAGTCTAGGGAATCAGATTTGGGGAAGCAGATTGAAGTGTTGGATCTGATATTCTAGATCAAGAGTTGTATGTCTTGCAGAAGGTCTGTAGTAGATATTGAATTCTATCTTTGTATTTGGCCATAACTGGGAAGGCCTTACATCCTAACATGTTGAATGTAATTGACATCTATAATTAAAAGTGAATGCTGATTATATTTCTGTGTATGTGGTTGTTTCCACTGTTATGGTTATTTTATGCAAGTTTGGATAATCCTTCATTGAATCCTCCATCCTTGACTGCATCAACAACTTTCTCTAGAAAGATGAGGTTCCTATCTATCGAGCTAGTCCTTCCTCTCAGCACCTCAATCTCTACATAAATTATTAGGGGGAACCTCCTAACCACACCCAAAAACCCTCATTCTGGACCTAGGTAGTATTGTTGTGAGACTAGTATCATCCTCTGTACATCTACATTGTCTAGCACAACATCAATCTCCCCTCGGTATTTGTGCTTAAAGACCCTCTACCATAAGTTTTTTGCGCGAGCTTTAGAGACTCATCAGGTGAGGGAAAAGGCTAAGAACATCCCCATTAAATCTGTTTTGACTCTGTACTTGTGATAGGTGTACAAAAATTCTTTCCCCAAAACTTGTTTCACCACATGAAGAATGAGAGGGTGTTTAACATATAGCATTCACATCAGCCTTTTGTCTGAGGCCTCACCTAAAAAGGCTACCATGTTGACTCCAGACAAATCAGAGTGTCAATTGTTCTAGGTGCGATATGTCACAAAATAGTGAAAATGATTCATCATCCTCATATTGTCATGGTTATATAAGAGAGACCACCTATCATCATTAATCCCATATCTTGCCAAATTTAGTCACACATTCCCAACATAAAGTAGCTGTCAATTCCATCATTCCTCGCATCTTAGTAATAACTACTTTGGTGCAATGTGTCATAGGGAGGTACATTCACTTTGGTATCACTAGGCTCAATACATGTGGATTGGGATGCTCTCTTGTGGGTGATGACTATTAGAATTGATGAAAAATCAACCCTATAGCTCCCAAGAATCACTTGCATGCAAACCTGTCACGAAAAGAGAGAAACAAAAGCTATGGAGGCCAAAAATAAATGATCCATGAAAGAGGAAATATGTTGTGCAAACAACGGAGATAAAAACCTAAATACAATAGCATCCTCAGATAATAAATGATTACAAAGAGATCAAACCTTATAAAGTTGATCAAAACCCTAAAAGGGAAAAACCTAGGTTGCATGATAATAATTAATAAAAGAATTAATTATTATACGCCTAAATTTTAGTTTAAGTAAACTAGAGATAATAAGTGACTTATTAATTAAATCAAAATTATTTAATTAATAAGTGAAATAAATTATTACTCTAACAACCCCCTTAAGATAAACTTAGGGAGTTGCTAAGACCTATAAACAACTACTGGAAGCAGAAAATGGGTCCCGACAACATGGCCTGATCAGGTACCCAAGTACAAAAAATCTCTGTAAAGAGGATTAAAGGAGAAAACCCAATGAGAAAAACCCCTCTTCAAAAAGAGATGAAGACTAGTGAAGGACCGAAGAAGCCTCCAAAATAGAGAATGTCCCCAAAAAATAGGAACAAAGGATGAACATAAAGAACCCCACTGAAGCATGAAGCTGCAAACATTGTTGAAGAATAACTGTTGGAACCTCCACTATAATAGAACATGATCAGGTAGAGAAGACAATAATCTACATGAGTGCCCTCAAATGACACTACTCAAATCAGGATGGAAAACAAAGGCAAACACCAGAACTCAAAGATACAAATGAAAAAAAACACCAAAGTCTGGAGAGATGATCAAAAGATGGAAGGATGCCTCCAAAATAGGAATGGAAGAGTGTCCATATGGTAAATGATCCATCTCACTAAAATGCATACGTACCCAGCCACTGCATCTGCCTAGTACATAGGAATAAAAACTAAATACATAGCTCACGCCACCGAACCAAGGAAGCATTAGAACCAACAGGAGATACCCTCCCATAATGTTGAGTAGGGAGAAGCATGAAAGGTAGAATGAAATAGTCTACCAAGAACAACTGCATGTCGAAGAACTAGGAACATGGAAAGTGCAGAAGAAAGTACAAATACATATAAAGGATGGTGTCGTGGAAGGATCACTCTCTTGAGACACATCACAAGGCTAATGTCATAGAAGGAATACTCACTTGATAGAGGTAGATCGAACCCCCCATGACACTTTATAATGTAGTGCGAGCACAAACAAATACAAAATGTGCAAGATCCCAAGCATGCAACATATGACACTTTATCTCAGTACATTTGCAAAAAAAGAAATGATATAAAAATATATGTCTACAAAGCTCAGTAATGACAAAAAGTTGTAGGAACATAAGTAACAGCTAAAAAGGAGTCATGTTGTGGAAGGAAAATGATCCCAGGACCTGAAACATCCAAGATATCCACTAGATTGCAAAAAAAGAAAAAAAATGAATAAAATATACCTATAGAAAATTTTGGAAATGAGACCCATACCAAAAGAGAGAGCACATAAACAACTTTCCAATGATGTGCGAAAGTTAGAAAATGAAGTCCAGATGAGAAAGATATGGCTCCCGGAGTGCAAAAAGAAAGCTTGACTTTGACTGGCAAAAAACCCTACAAAACAACAAAATCATAAAACCAAACCTTCAAAATCAGATTGGGCTCGAAACCAAATTTCTGATGATATCTCGTTTGCCCAAAAATGCCTCCGTTTGTTCAAGATATGAACAAAAAATCAAAGAGGGCTCCAAAACAAGAAGAACTCCAAGTGATCTAAGCTAAATATGGCAGGACTACCAAAATTTTGGCCAAAATTAGTGGAGGTATTGTTGGTGTTTAAAAATGTTTATGCTTTGAAAGCTACCAATATACCTTGAGATTGATTTTAAGAGTGGTTAGCTCCAAATATGGGAAGATCTTCAAGGTAACTGAACCAACTATAGCGAAAAACTACCCTCTACACTTCTGGCTCTACAAAACCAAGGCGGGTACACCTAATCTAGATAGATATTCAACTCTTCACAACTCCTTACAACTCTAGATTTTAACAATAGATAATGGTAAAAAGTATTAAATGGTAACCGCTCATTCATTGACTCTCCATTGCCATGCAGGACAACAACCAATCAACCACAAAACTCAAAAGGAATTGAGATGGTTTTGATGTTTAAAAGGGATAGAATATAGCCAAATCCAACTAGACATATATCAATGTAGAATATACTAGTTCCTGATAAATGCTTTATCCATTGGGAAACAAAGTCTACTATAGATGCAAAACATAAGGAACTAACTACTGTCAAAGATTCAAAGCCATAAATATAGATAACCCAAACCAAACACTTCTTATAGGATCCTTATGTAAACAAATCAAATGAACCTATTTCATATCCAAAGCATTATTTGATTTTATCTTAGATCAAAGCTAAGGACTAATGACATGTACACAGACAAAATCCATGCAACAAATGAAAAAATTCACAGTTCAAGAGATAAGAACCAATGAGAGAATTGAAACTGGAATACTGTATTAAGTATAAGGAATCATGTTCCTGTTTCAATCTATTTCAAAACTTACACTTGTTCAATAAATGCAAAAGATGGGACACTTCTAATCTATCTAGATATAGTCTAAACAATCTGCTATACTCTCACTGGAAAAAGTATGCAACCAAATTCTTTTTTTTTACTTCCCCAAGCTTCCAGCCCCTCTAAATGATCTTGGAAATCCCTTTATAGAAACAGGGACTGCAAAAAGCTTTGGATCATTTAGGGTTAGGTTAAAAACCAAAAACCAAATTACTACAAGATAAAATAATAATTTATTACGACCACCAGCTTCTCTATCTCCATCAAGTAGTAACCTTTCTCCACTCCTCCCTGTGTATAATATGATTTGCAGCCACCATCTATCTTGGGAAATTTAAAAATAGTCCTTTAGGGTTTATAAAAGTCTTACAAATCTGATCATAAACCCTAAAATATAATTTCTCATCATAAATGCACTCTAAGGATATTTGAAGCAATCAGATATCATCTTAGAAGCATCCCACAACCGCATAAAAGTCTCAGAAAATTAGATTTTATCTCCTACAATAAAAGACACAATCCATCGCTTCAAATCCTTAGGAAAGCAATTTTAAATTTAAATATATGATGCAACGGTCATAGCTGGCATAGAAAACACCATTGGCGATCGAGATTTGAAATTTAATCTGTCTTTAAAACATCACCATCGATCTCCTTTAAGATACCCGTGATCTGAGCAAACAAATCACCTAAGTTTCATCAACTACCCTTCAGAACTTCATGTGGCATTATATCATTTTCTCTGAATAATTATTTATTCTTTTTACCCTATGCTGAAGGACCTAGACAAGTGTCACACAATTGTGATTCCGCAATGAGTTAAATAGACCTCAACATTGCATGGTGGGATCACGCATACCGTTGGATCTTCACAGATCAAACCAATCCTCAACTTCACTTAACAACTCTGATAAGGATCCACCATGTGACATGCATCACACAGGCATGATGCCTCAAAGAATAACTACCTTCATGTTTCTGATCCAGGCATCACATACACTGTTAGATCTTTCTTAATCTATCTACCTCTTAACATCACTTTACTTCCGGCTGGGTCCCAACACTATCCACATGTCACACAAGTGTGATGCCTTGAAGACTACCTGTTGAGCACCTTCCATTTAAGGAATCACACCAACCCTTAGATTATGTTGGATTTGTTAGTTTTAACCTCCTTAACTCTGACCTATGATAAAACTAGGACACGTGTCCTTTAGGCATGATCCTGCAATGAGTAACAATCGAGCAAATTTCATTCATGGGATAGTGTGAAACATTAGATTTAATCACATTTGATCGATCCTTAACCTGCAGCTAGCCATATGCTTGGCGCCATGTGTTGCCCTCTGATTTGATCCATGTGGAACTCTCCTAGCCTTGGGTCTTACCATATGCCTCACCACCTATGCCACATGGCACCACTTGATTCATTGGGACCTCTGCCACCTCACCATCCTACCTGGCCTACCCTGCCACATGTCACATCAATGCAATGCCATGATCTGACTAGACCTATCATGACTCAGATCACGTCATGATGCCCTGCCGACACCTGTCACCCTGTCACCCATGTCACCTAGGCGCGGATCCACAAAAGCACCTTCCTTTTCGCCAGTTGGCCGCTACCTCACTACTTCATCCACGAACCACTAGCCAAAAAGTTGTGTGCCTTTCAGGACTTAACCATCTTGAGCTTGGATATAAAAACATTAGGTTCTTCTACCGAATAACCAATGTGGGACAAAATACCTTGCTGACCTCGTGATCTCAGATTGGCACTTGGCACCCAAGCGCGATGCCTTGAAGACTAACACTCATACATCTCTTAATTAAGGGAACACACCCATCATTGGATTAGAAGAGACATGCTCATGAATTATCCTTCTTGAAACCTAACCACTTTACACATGTCACAGATTCGTGAATCTACTAATGAGTAAACGGAATACATCTTCAATTCATGGGAAAGCGACAACTGTTAGATGGAAAATATACGATCTATCTTTACTTCAACTTTATCTCAGCTTAGTCCCACCATCTCCACGTGTCCTTTAGTCATAATGCCTCAGTGAATAACCCACGTGCATCTTTTGATCATGGCAAAGCGCCCACCATTAGATGAAAAGGGACCTGCACAGAACTTTAGCAAAGCATAAAAGTATATCGGGAACCTCAGGACTTAGGAAAAATATTAAGTGGTCCCGCTAGGAAATAAGACTTAGGAGATGGTAAAGTGATAGCCCCATCGACGAAGTCATTGAACGCATGGGTTAAAAGGACTTAAGTGACATAAAAAATGTAACAACATTTTATAACATGTCAAAGGGTTTAGGGTTTTAAGACTGTAAAAGACTAAGGCATAGAACCAATAAAGAAAAGGGCTTAAAACCATGCCTAAACGCTTGATAAAACATGACAAAGACCTTGGAACTATGAGAACATTTACAGTGCTAACAGGTACCAATAAAAAAATATTTTTTCTTCCACCACTTCAAAAAATGTGCCCAAAATAGGCTCGCACATGCAAAATAAATTTGCTTAGAATGCAATTATGTCCAAATTGGACGTGCCTTATATGAAAATAGGGGTTTTTGGGTCTTTTGAGCACAATCATGAGGTTTGTTTGAGCCCAAAGTGCTCCAAAAAAAATTCCCCCATATCTACAAAAATCTAAATAAAAAACCTCCTGAAAACACAAATCTGAAGAACAAGGCCAAATCTCTCATCAAGAGAACAGGTGTATGAAGATCTGGAGATCTGATACCATATTGGTGTTAATGAAAACTCAACCCTATAGCTCTCAAGAATCACCTGCATGCAAACCTGTCTCATAAAGAGAGAAGAAAAAGCTATGGAGGCCAAAAATAACAGATTCATGAAAGAGGAAACATATTGTGTTGGAATAATGGAAAGGTGTGCACTAAGAGGGGAGGGGTGATTCAGTACCCTTAATTTTTTTATCAATTAACCTTAGTAATATTTTCTTGCATTACCGACCATATTGATTTTCTACCTTATGCATGTAATATCATAACATAAATGTAAGTGCATGTAAACAATCATAGAAACATTCATGAAACTTAGTTACACATGACACAAGAATTGGTAATGCAAAAAACCCCTATTAGAAGGTAAAAATTGTGGTGGGGTTGAAACCCACAAAGCTTCACTATCTGTAGAATGGAAGGTGTCAGTTAAGGCTACAAGCTGTGATCACTTTTGATGATCTTAACGTATTAGGAGTAACATGTTAGACTTGTTAGGTCTACTCGGTTAAGAGATTTCAACAACACAATGTATGTGTGCACTCAGTTAAGAGATTTACAATAAGACTGTTAAGTCCACCTTCTTGAAGGATTTCTTCTATTTTCTACAATTGTTAGAGAGTAGACAAAAATACTTATGACATGATATATTGCAATCTTGAATTTCTAAACACAAATCCTTTAAGATCACAAAATATATGTATCACCTAATTGTGATGAATAATACCTCTATTCTTCTCGGTAGCCTTGAATCTAGTTCTTCATAACTGAATTCTTCCTTTTGTGTCCTTCTGCATTTTGGTGAGTTGGCCAAAATTTTGTACGTATAACATAATGCTAAGATTTTTGTATCATTCCTACCTCAGAGACAATCTATATGATGTTTGTATCCATTTTCATTCATATGTTGGATAATGATAATATCATGATTTTATTATTGCTTGTTGATATTATTCATTGTCATTCATATTATTATTCATTGTCATTCATATTATTATTCATTGTCAGTCATAATAGAGAAACACACGATTCATATAGTTCTAACTCTGGTAAGCCATTCATAAACAATATGTGTTAATGTATAGTAACTAGTATCATGTGGTATATGGATAATGGAAGATTATCCATTATGCACAGTCACAACTATACCCCATGATACTAGTTTGATAAAGAATTACTAGAGTCAGATCTATATGAATTATGAGTTTCTCTATTAGATGTATGCAATAATAATATCAATGACAATGAGTAATAATATCAACGCCAAAAAGTAGGTATTGGAGCAATTTACATAAATTGTACTAGCTGGAGTAGCATCATACAAACATTATATCTGCTCCATTTATGATTAGATGGTTCGCCCAAATCACCATTGACCAATATAACTTTGACTAATTTCCTAATACAACAATGCTAAAAAATTCAATATGTATAGAGAATAACCAGCTAGGAATCAAGATACAAACAAAAGAATCATATTACAAACATTAGTCATATTACATAGAACATAATCATGTTGTTGCATCTCTCTCTCTCTCTCTCTCTCTCTCTCTCTCTCTCTCTGGCTATTAGTGTCTATTTTGTATCTCAAATCTTCATCTATGTCCACATTCTAGGTCATTCATGGATCTTACCAACAACATAAAGTTCAAGGACACATAGTTAGGAAGACCACAGTCACTCATCTTCTTACAGTTGTTCTTTCTTTCCTTGTGGTAGCCAAATTAGTGTCTGCACAAGAAGGTAGACGAAAAATGCATAAGAAAAGAAGAGATGAAATTGGTTTTTATAAATGCATTATTCATCCCAATGAGGTGGATTGGCATGACCAAATTCACATGAGTATAGGAGCCTTCTTTTGGCTAGCCAATATTCTAAGGCAAAAAGGAAGCACGGATGTCTTAGCACTCCATGTGGATTATTTGTTATCACCTGGTCCAAACACTCCTCTAAAAATTAGTGGGAAGGACCGTTTTGATCTGTACTTCAAGGTACATCTTCTAATGGTACAAATTTCTTTGTTTAGTGTTAATCCTATTACTGTGTGTTTATTTGATTGTAGTTTTTCTTTGTGTAGGATTATGTTCATTCAATTCATGGAAACCATATACCAATCACTGTCGATGTTGGCATTTAGAGTAAATATCATGATAGAAAAGGCAAATTGTCATAAAATGTTATGGGTGTTTGTTCGTTTGATTATAAGCTTCAATACATTTTTTCTGATTGGGAAGGGTGTGCTACAAATAGATGTGTTCTAGCTTCAGCTCTCTCAAGATCAGATCCACTAGTAGTCCCTCCTGGGCCAAACCACAGTGTAATATAGTGAAGAATATGATGAATAATTTATACAATATACTTTTCACGTTTATACAATAAACCACATTGTATGTTTCACGTTTTAACAATATACTATATTTTGGTAGAAAAATATTATTTAGCCGATGTTGGATATCCAAGTGTACCAGGATTTATCGCTCCTTATTGGTGTACACATTGCCACCTAAAGGATTTTTCAAGAGAAAACCCGATAAACAATCCACACGAGTTGTTTAACCATCGACACTCCTCACTCATAAATGCAATAGAGCGTACCTATGGGATTTTGAAGCAACATTTTCCTATCCTGAGGCATGCACTGTCTTATCCAATCATGATACAAGCACATATTGTTTTAGCATGTTGCATACTACACAACTTCATTACTATAGTGGATGACGTTCCATCCGAAGTAGCCATTGAAGAGGAAGATGATTGCGATGGGATAAATATACCAATGCTTGAGACATATGGGTTCAGTCAGCGTGATAGGGATGATTGGGTGAAGTTTCAAGATGATATAGAAAGTAGGATGTGGGAATATTACAGATGTCGAGAGTTGTAGTTTTAGGGGACCTTTCTTTGTTCTAAAATGTACTTGCATGCAAATACCGTGATATACATGATGGTTTCATTGTTCTTTTGTTTGTATCTTCATTCCTGGCTGGTTATTGTACATGCCTCTTGAATTTTTTAGCCATGTTGCATTAGGAAATATAAATGGATTACACCAAGGAGTACCAAGTGATGAAGATTAATTATATTATTCCAATGGTGATGCTCAAATCATGTATTCTGATAGTTCACATATAGAAAATTCTTTGAAACAAATTAAGCCTGCAGTCCATTTTTCTGATGATATTCCTTGGTGTATTCCATTTATATTTATATTTTTTTGCGATGATAATTCTTAATGTGATTTCGTAGAATTTTAATTGATGTGACTTATGTTTGATTTATTTATTGGTTCTTTCAAGTTTTATTGAGTTATTGGTTCTTTCAAGTTTTATTGAGTTACAATTTTATTGCACTACAATATCCTTACAATTATATATGTGTAAGAAAGAAGTAATGAAAAGCCCTACAATATCATTACAATTATATATGTGTAATGCTACAGGAACATTCAAGAATGTATTTAAAAGAATAATTTTCTTTCTATCGCACATTAAGCAAACGTCTAAGAGGTGATTTAATTTGTAACCAAACAAACATGCATATATAGGGGATGTAAGCATACAAAATGAGTACACAAATTGTTTGACAAGGAGTCTAGAGAAAAATTTTACTTACAAGTAAGCCCTTGTTTGTTTGATAAAATGCCTCTAGACATTGTAGTGCTTGAGAAAGCTTTCTTTTATTTGTTCCTTGGTTTCAAGTTCAATTTTCACATGCTCTCCTATGCTACCAAATCTTTTTTGTTGGAGGTTATTGAATGATGGACAAATATCTTCACTGATTTATGGTTGGCTATGATCTACTAAATTTTCATATCGCTTCCTTCGATTTGGTGATTTATGTGTCGATTCCTTAACCAAAAGCATCTTGCTTAGGGTTTATGAAGTTATTGAACTAAATTCATCTTGTGTATACAACTTATAATCACTGCCATTATCACTGATAATAGCTGCTATAGGTGACGTCGTTCACACAATTCATGATGAGCATGGATTATGAGGTTTAAGTAAGTCAGGTATCTTCTTCTTCGAGGAAGGTTACATGGATAATAGAAATGGAATGAAAGTGTCTAGACTTGCTCTACGAGAAAGTTCAGCTAGGAAGAAAAGTTGAAGGGGGTTTCAAAAAAGAAGCGTGGACTGCTATTGAGAGGAGGTTGAATGGGGAGATGAACCTCAATCTGCCAAAGGAAAATTTAAAGAACAAGATGAAAACATGGAAGCAAGGTTTTAGAGTTATGAGAGAGTTGAGGAATATGAGTGTTTTTTTATGGAATGAGAGTACTCAATGTGTGGATGTTGTTGATAGTGTCTGGGACAAGCTTTTGAAGGTAACATGCTCTTTCGAATATGTTGATCTAAGTAATATTGCCTTCTTATTAAGTTTGTAATGAAAGACACATATCTAATTAGTTCATTATGCCAACACGCAGAGAAAAGAATTCAAAAATGCCAAAGTTTATAAGAGACAACCCTTCCAATACTACAATGAATTAGCCTTTATTATGGGTAATGACATAGCTGAAGGTACCACAACTACAATGAATCAAGAAATAGAAGAAGGGAACCATATGGATGAGGGCGTCCATCCAGATTATGATGAGGATATCCCTATAAATACACCTCTTGAGACTATAGCTGATTTGGATGATGACTTTTATCATTCCAATCAATCTAGTGAAAGTGGTAGGCAAAATCCTTCAACACCATCATCAAGGAGGGGAAAGAGAAGGAAGGAAAGCATGCCTGGCTCGTTGGATGTGATATGTGAAACTATCAAAAAACTATATGAGGGCCTCAATATGCCTCAAATTATCAAAGTCAATAAATCTGATCTAGACAATGTTTTAGATAGCGGTATGAGGCCCTGAAAGCCATCCCTGATTTGAGTCGATGTACTATGCTGAAGGCATATGACACTTTTATGGTTGAACTTGAAATAACCAAAAGTTTCTTGAGAATGTCTGAAGAGGAGAGATTCGAGTATATAGAAATAAATTTTGGAGCTCTGTAGTTTATTTTATTTCAGTTTAAGTCTTCATATGTAAACATTGGCAAGGTTAGCCAAGATACTTGTTAAACGTTGGCAAGGTTAGCCAAGATACTTGTTATATCACCAACATACAGTTGATTGATGTTTGACATTGTTTTGTTTTTACAATATTTACATACTATTCTAATGTTGATACTCAAATCATGTGGTCTGATAGTTCACATATGGCTTCTCTCTGCCCATATCACCATTGATGATTATAAAGATAGGTAGTTTAGAATTTTATTTTCATATATTGTTGCTCTCTTCCAAATCACCATTCATGATTAAATTACTACTCTAGCTTGTACAATTTTTGTAGATTGCTCCAACACGTACTTTTTTGCTTGGCATCATATATACATGTGTTCACCAAGAATTAAAAATGGATATGGTGATATTAATGTCTAATGCCTCATGATTGTATATTATTCATGATTTCAATTATTTAATGTAGAGTTAGCTCACACATGCCAAATGATTTTAAACTGTTCAATTGTATATTGTTCGTGATTGGCATTATTTTGTTCCATGTTATATATATATACCTCTTGAATTTGTTAGCCCTATTGCATTAGAAAATTTAAATGGAATACACCAAGGAGTACCACATGATGGAGATCAATTATACTGATAAATTACACTGTTCTAATGCTAATACTCAAATCATGTGTTATAAAGTATCAGAACTATACATTTCTAATTCTTTAGAACTGTTCTTATAGTTCACATATGTCTGCTCTACCCAAATCACCGTTGATGATTAGAAAGATAGGTATTTTATAATTTTTTTTCACACACACACACACACACACACACACACACACACACACACACACACACACACACACACACACACACACACACACACACACACACACACACACACACACACACACACACACACAATAGCTATAGTTTTTGAAATTATTACTCTAGCTTGTACAATTTTTGTGTATTTCATATAAAGAGGTTTAACTTTTTGTAGCAATTTGCAAAAACTACAAGTTGGATTAGTTTATGAAATTACTACTCCATCTTGTATAGATTTTGTACATTGCTCCAACACCTACTTTTTGCCTTAGCATCATATATACATGTGTTCACGAAGAATTCAAAATGGGCAGTTCCGAGACTACACATGCTGATATTAATGTCTAATGCCTGATGATTGTTTGTTGTTCATGATTTCAATTATACAACCTATAGTCCATTTTTCTGACGATACTCCTTGGTATATTCTATTTAAATATAAAGAGGTTAAGAATGAGAAGGATATGGGAAGCTTGCTCACCGAATGCATGGCAAAAGGGCTTAGTTTTCACTTGTGTTTTTTTACTTAACATCGTGTTTTCACACCACTATTCTGTTCTAGGATTTTGTTCTTCCCCATCTTCTATGTCTTGCTATAGATGTTACATTCTATTTTATGGATTATAAAAGGAATTACACTTCTTCATTTTGGACTTTTGTTCGAATTGCACTTTGCATTTTCATTTTGTTTAGATTCATAATATCATCAAATATGAAGCATTTTCATTTTGTACTGTGATCGACAATAGTCGTGTTGCTATCTGATATGAGATGTTGTCTCCATTAGTATGTTGCTTTTTCTTGCAATTATAATTAGTATGAATGAACAAAATAAACAAAAATACAAATTGATATGTTGCATGACAGTGTAATCTTTGTTGATATAATGACTTTGGTGAATGTGCCTATGTGTCAATGTGGTGCTGGCCCTTGGGTGTTGAAGACCTCACACACAACGAGTAATCTTGGGTGACAATTTTGGTGTTGCCCAAATAGAAAAAAGGTTATTAATGGAAATATATTTTATGTTTAGAAATAATGTAAGAACTAATCATTTTAGCAAGAACTAGTGTAGATTTTGTATTGTAGGGAAATAATGGATGTCCATACTTTTGGTGGGTTGATGATACCCCATCTACATCTGCCCCATCTACATCTATACCTGATGTAGAAAATGAGTGCACCTTGTGCAAGGCTTGAGAGGAAGCTAGTGTCGTTGAGATTGCTTCAATGGCAAAAGCAGAAATCATCTTTGTACGATGCCTTCTTTATGTGATAATCACATTAGTTTGTTGGGACCATATGTGTAAATGTGGTTAAAAGAGAGGGAACAAACTCTGGAGACTGAAACTATTTTAGGATTTCATATAGATATGTTGGACAAATTCTAGTAATGTCATGACTATTTGTTGTCTTTAATTTGTTTATGATTTTGTATATAAAAATTTAAAAAATATAATTTTTTTAATAAATTAACTTTATTGAAAAAAATAAAAAAAAATTATTTAGTGTTTTTAACTTGTTTATGATTTTCTATATGAAAAATAAAAAAAATATTTTTTTTAACAATTAACGTTCTTCAAAAAAATGAAAAAATATTAGATTAAAAAATATTAAAAAAATGAAAAATTAAAAAAAAACCTTACTCAAATTCCTATTCCATTTCCAAATTTGTGGAGCCAAATGCAGAAAAGCATTTTCTCATTCATCTTCTAGGTCAACCAAACGGTTCCAACTATATTTCGAAAAAGAAAAACCGGATTGGAAACTTCCTGAATTGACCAAATCTAGCATTAGATCAAATCCAACATTTTCTAATTCGTGCAACCAAACAAAACCTTATGAAAGACATAGTTCGATTTTGACAATGGTCCTAGAGGATTGATTCCATTGGTGACTCTAATGATAGTATCTCACATCTACAAGTCTCTTCTCAAATCTAGGAAATAATCAACCATGCAGTATTAATAGGGTTAAAAACTAGGTAGATTTTGAAAAGTTGACTATTCTCTTCTCACACCTCATATGATAATAGAAATATTTAGAAAGAGCTTGATAAAAATACCAAATGTTAGGGGTTCCTCTTTGTGCATTTGTTTGCAATTTTATTTTAGAGTTTTTTTGGTACAAATTTAAGATCACCATCCAGTTCATCCAGTTTAGAAGTGTCCAAGAAAGTCAATGTTTAACTTTCTTTTTTACCACTCAATTTGGCCATTGTATGACATAATTGTAAACTAAGGTTTGAAATTCATAATTAGTGAACAATTTTTTATTGGAGTACTATTACCCCAAACAAACTTGGCTATTGCATTTAGAAGGCCTAAAAACCCCCATTTTAATATATAATTGTCCTATTTTAGTGCAAGATAAATCTGATGAAAAAAAGTTTTGTTAGGAAGGTTGTGCTTATAGGTCAAATTGGGCAATTTAAAAATAAAAAATCGTAACTTTTGAATGAGGAGTTAAATTTGCAAACAAAATATTGTTGAAAAGTTGGGTTTTAGATGTAATTTCTAATAGTGTAGGCTTTATTACCAGATTTTGTTATTTTTAAAAGTTATTGTTGATTAAAGTCATACATTTTTTTTTGTTGCTTTTGAGTTCATAACCTTTTTCTTAGGTATCTCATTTTTTTGATTCTTGTCAGTGGAAAAGTATTAAGAAGCTCTATCAAACAATTCATGTTTTTTTTTCAAATTCAACCTCATGTATATTTTATTCATTTTTTCTCGATATTTGCATTCAAGAGGGTTACTTGGACATGCTAGCACTAGGGAAGTTTTACTTTGACCAGGTCACTTTTTAAAGCTATATAATATAAATTAATCTTTGATTTTATCATTTGAAAATCTTATCAGTGTAACAATTGTGGGTTATACAATTCATTCTTTCATATTTATTCTAACTAAGGACAATTATGTATCTTGGCAAAAGACATTCTCACACATTGAATATGTCTCAATCTTTTGTATCATCTTTATGGACTCATCCTTGAACTCGAGACACATTGAAAGAAATCAATTTACGATAATAAAATGATTATATCATAAAATTGCTTGGTCCAAGCACAAGTGCAAGCATCTTTTGAGACACACACTATCAAATCTAAGGATTAATTGCCCATATATATTTTAGACCAACACCAACAAAACAAAATTAGAATACACAACTTCTAGGTCCCCTCCCCTCCCCTCCCCTCGAAATTTCATCACTATAAAGCACACCATAACATAACAAAACAATGAAATGTAACCCAATTTACAAAAAAACTTTCCGTACAATAACATAACAAAACAATGGGGAGCTCATCATAACTGAAGTTGAGTGAAACTCACAACAAAATGGTAAAAGTTTCATACTCCAAATAGCATCGATTGTCATAACTAAAAAAATCCGATAAATCTTTCAGTGGCAAGGGAGTCCATCAGTAGCCTCAGGAATAGCAGCGAGGTTCAGTCTGGAAGAATTTAAGTGCAAATCACCAAAAAAACTCTTCAATTTTTCGCCAGCAAGCTCCATTTGTTATTTTGCGATGCTGAATGTTCTGTAAGATGAATCTGCTCTAATTTCTTTGCTAATTTGTCCTTAGATTTTATTTAGTTGCTCTGTAATTTATTCACAAAACAAGAATCCGTACCGGCTTTATCCAGGCGGACAATTGATACCTAGCTGGGCTTTGAGCCTCATGTCAAGAGCACCAATTTGCTCAGATTGCTCAATCAATAAATAAAAGTGCCGGACAAAGATTTTAAATAGCTGCTATCTGTTTTGCACGGTGTACAAATCTATTGAAAAAGAGTAGCGAATTACTCAAAACTCAGAAATTTCTTAATGTGCTATACCCTGTTCAAATTGTTGCAATTAGTCTCACAGACTGCAAATCTATCGAAAGAGAATACCCACTTGCTTATACTTAGAAAAAGGACTTAGTTTTTTGTAGAACAACCCGCGCCCACCTCTTGAATTAGGTGCAATTTTTTTTTAACATATCCAAATATATTTGAAAAGAGAACCCGATTGTCTAGACTTCAAAAACATCTCAATGTCTTACACAATTTCATACAAGTCCATCCTCATTCCTCACCCTATTGTTCGTTTCCGAAGGGTAAAGAATGCACTTGCTACAGCCAAAGCCTCATTTCTTTATCAATTTCCTGAACTTCAGTCTAAAAATGGAAGTTGGTCTAAATTTAGGACCAACTCAAGTCCAGTTAAAGGAAGTCTGAGGTCATTCAGGTGCAATGCTTCAGTTGGTATTGTGGAGAATAATACATCAGATGCATCAATAGCATTGCAGACCAGGCCTTCCCCAGCAGAAACCTGTAGAACTTTAATGGAGTTGTGCTTAGAAGGTACACTTTGTACACTGGCCGAAGATGGGTGGCCTTTCGGCACAGGTGTTGAGTTTGCAGTGGATGTTCAGGGAATGCCTGTGATCTATTTGGACCCTTTGTCAGTGCAGGCTCGACATGTAATGCTTCACAAATGCTGTAGCCTACATGTTCAGGTATTTGTGTTTGCCGTTTGGCGGTCTTCTTCGCTCTTCCCTTCACTCTTCCAATCTTTTGTTTTAGATGGTTACTAAAATTTAAAATACATGTGGATATTGTTTCGCTTCTCTTTGACAGAATATTGTCTCAGGTAGAAAGAAGAAATTTGAAAGGAATTGCTTTGATGTCTAAAGACAACAAAAATATGTCAAGACAGGCTACAATCGAAAACTAAATAAAAGGAACGACAATAAAATAGTCTAGCTAAAAAGAAGGGTTAACCTAAGTTGGGCTAGCTTGAAACATGTCAAGACAATTATTTTATCTATCATAAACACAAATAATAACGAGAAAGGAAAACCCGTGCTAAAAAATATAGGGATGATGAAAGCCATGCCTGGAGGCTAAGGCTGTCTGTAGTGCCATGTGTTACAACAAAAGATTATTTTTGGGAATATTAACTGATATTAAAAGCTCGGAAGGGCTTTGCCTATTCATTGATATAAGATAGGAAAAGCAATTATTATTAAGAAGATTTGGGCAGAAAGGAAGAAAGAAATGTCATTAAGATTTAAATCTATCACGACCAATGTGGGTGAATGGGACTTTAAGCGAGTCAGGATTCTTGGAATTCCAACAATCAAAATAAAATATCAAAAAACCTAGTCCAGGAAGCAAACAAACCTAATAAGGAGGAGATAAAATGATAAATCCAAGTCGGTAGAGCCTAGATAATTCGGAAATTGTATAAACCCATATAATACCGAAAATCCAAAAAAGAGATGTTCATATAATCAAGGGAAATGGTTTACTGGAGATGAAGGCTCTAGTCTGTATTCGGAGTAATTTGCAAGTAAGACGAGACAATAATATTTGAATCTATTTATTTTATCTGTAAGTGTAAAAATATACTATCCACAACAAAGCAATCCTGTAATGGTGTATCTCCTTTTGGTACTAATCCTGTTAGCCTTTTCAGCAAACAGGACAGAATACTGTAAGATCTAAGACTATATGTTCACTGATTACTTAAATTTGTAATTTTTTAGGTTTCAACCCTTGACCAATCGCATGATAAATCAAACTTCACTAATCTGTGTAAACATGAGATATCAATACCAGTATTTGTTAAAAGATATTCTACTACTAATGAACATTAGATTATGATATAATCCTACTAAAACCAAAGAGTAAATTCACATATTGTAACTTTAAGATAGAAAGATAATCAACGTTCATTGTCATGACTTAATTCATCCAGATATCTATGCATGCTGATAACTTTCCCTGAACACTTTTCAGCAATTTATTTTCTTCACCTGCAGTCATTCTTTTTTTGTATCGCTATCCTGGTTGGAAATGCATTTTCCAGTATTCAATTTCCTTTTCCATCACAAAAGTTGATTCAAGTCTTAACAGCATGTCTAATCATTCTTCACTAGATCTGAATCCCATGAAATCACATTTCTGTTTTGTTGGTCCAGTCTGGATTGGTCCATTGTCCATCACCTGGGTTTGTCTTCCCTGCCAAATTCTTCTGCATCCTTACTACTATCTCTCCTATTTTATTGAACTCTCCAGCCAAAATTTGTCTGGGATCTCCCTTAACAATTCCGCTCTCTAATGTACTCTAGTAAACTCAATTAAATGGGTATTGCCAGTCTGCCTCCTTCATGGTTACTGGTAGTCTGGTTCTTCTAGATCATTGCTTTTCAAAAACCAAAAGTAACAATGACAGAACAATATCTTCAATCCACTTAAAGAAAATCTTTCTGTGATGCTCACATCTCTTTATGAAGTATATAGTGTTTACTTTTTTATCCCAGCCCAGCTGGTGCCGTGATCAAATACCTTATCAGATATTGTATCTCCTTACTTTGTTTAAATTGCATTCATTCATTAGCTTAATCTCATTCCTAGTCATATTTGTTTTATGTTCTGTTTTCCGATTCTGACATTTGTGTTCCTAGTGATTTAATTACTTCATTAGAATCACATATCTATAAACACCCCGAGACTTCATTCCAACATTAAATCATACTCATAGAGTAATGGCTTGTTGGACATGTAACCTAAGCTTTCTCTGTAGGCCATAAAGAATTGCCCTGTTCATATCTGATTGCTTTTCCATAGTCTGCTATTCCCTGATTTCTTTTAAGAGGCTCTATCAAAATTCATTAAAATACTGTCCTTGCTACTTGAAAGGGAACTGGGCTATTGTATGTTGCATAGAGACAAATTATTGTGTTTTGTAGACGTATGTGCTGTTTATTAGCTCATCATCTTGGATCCTTCCGAAATTAAGATCTCAATAGAGTGATGAAATGGGTTCTCACATCCTTGAAGCCAAACAGGTAAAGAACAGTAGTACCCAAAAAACTATGGGAGACTTTGAGGCACAGTTGTATTTATTGATTTATATTTGTCCTTTATTTGACTGCAGGGTGCTTGTTAAAACTTGATGCAATTTCTCAAAGTTTTTTCATATATTTCTTTCTTGTTTAAATTTTTTTGTGTTATAGCTAAAGTTTTAATAATTACATTCTAGATTTTGATTGAAATGTATCTTACTATACTGCATCGTGTTTTTCAATTGATTCTTCATTAACTGTGCTGAAAGGACACCAGTTGGAGCAGCCTAAGTGTCGAAAGGTGCAATGCACGCTAATAGGCTCCCTTTCTAGGCAAGAAGACAAAATACTCATACAGGTCAGCTGTTTTTTGTTTGTATCTTGGATTCGTTGAAACTAGATTTGATAATTGAGTGAGTTTTACTCAATGGAATATATTGTAGCTTTCATTTGAAGTAGACCTTTGTGGTAGACAGGGTTTTTTAATAAGATATCTTAGGATCTTAGTGAATTAGGTTTGACTTATTGTAATAGATCCACCACTTGTAATTTTAGGGGCAACAAAATGTACCATTCAATATAATTTAGTGAAGATTTATGATCATGCTAAATACCTAAGCTAATATGCTAGTCCCTTTATGGTTGATCCCAAGTGCATTGCTAGGAAAGGGTGAGAAGGTCCTGACAAACTTCCCATTGGAGGTTTCTTAAGAGGAACTTTGCTTGCACTCGCTGGGGCCTTGACATGGTTGACGTTGACGATGATGATTGAGATTTTACATTCATGAGACTAAAACAGTCTATGGGACCCACAGAGACAGAAAACTATAGAAGTGAGATGCTGCTGAAAAAGAGCAAATGACAGTAAAACCCTATCTTGGATCTCTGTTGTTTCTCTTCTTTTGAAGTTTCATTCACCTGCTATGGATCTTGGTCAAAAGTTCCTTACTTTTTCAATGTTTCCCTTTTCAAATATGATAAAGAATGACCTCCCTTGCAAGCTGTCCTAGCATTTGTCCTGATTGTCTTCATATGCAGAGCATTCCTGATATAGTGCCATTCTGTTGCAACCCTGCCCAAGGTGCAAAATATACATGTTCTCTTTTTTCAACTTTCTTTGGAACCTTCTATCTACCGTTGTCCCATTTGATTTGGTGTGAATCTGTCCTTAGTTGGGCTATGAGCGTGTTCACTGTCAATTTGTTTTTTGCCCCTATGTATATTTCCTTGTCATATTTATAGGCGGGATTGAACTCAGTCATATTGTATTGCTTTTTTCTCTTGGAGTGTTTTTTTGACATGGCTATTTTTAAACTTTTTCCTCACACAGTTTTAGATCTTTTGATTGGTGGTTGAACATTCTTGTAGGTTATATCCACATATCCATAATTTGTTTTGTTTCACCAATGTCCTCTTTCTTTTGTTCAACTCTCCTCACATTGCTGCCTTTGGTTGCTTGTCCTCCTCCATGTTCTCCATTTTCCTTATATTGCTAGAATTGTTTCATATGGAGGACTGATGCTTTAATCTTAAAGTTGCTTGTGATTAAACATCTCTGAGTTCTCTCCATTTGCCTCCATCACTCTAGATTTGATGTACTGTTGGTCCAAACTTCACAACCATAGAGCATCATTGACACTACGAGCAGCCCAAACAAGGCCTTGAAGGTTTTCCAATCTTCCAATCTCACTCAGCATCTTTGCACCTGTTTTGTAGCAAGTATGGTCCTCTTCACCTACCTTCTCGCTTGAGTTCTTTTTTATATGCTAGTCAAATCAGTACTAGGTCTTTATATTCTGTGACTATCTCAAGTGGGTTTTTTCGTAAATATGTAGCTTATATGTTTCTTATCTTTTTGTTGTGAGAAGATCAAAATATTTGTTTTAGTAGTGGTGACTTGCATCTTGACTTATGTACAAAAGAGCTCCAGGGCTTTGTAATGTCCCCTTTCTAGCACAAGTTGTATGAGTTTGTTGTTAGCCTATTTCTCCATGGTCCTGTAGGCTAACCGGGACATTTAAGGGACTTTGAGGCCATTTGGCCTTGGTAGTTTTTGTTGCAGGTCAATCTGAGGTGGATGCAGTTTTTGCATGCTTACTATTTATAATAAGTCATTTTGGGCATGGTTAGGATCTTCAGTGGTAGTGTCATGTCGATGGTAAATGAATAATATTGATAGAAGATTTTAATATCATTGATATGATTTATTTATGCATTACTGCGGTTAGTTTATAAAGTTAAATAAAAATATTTAATTTTATCAATGCAGGACCTTAGTTAAGTGAGAAATATTTAAAGTCCCTTTATTTAATAACACATTGGAGGCAACATGTAAATGGGGACTTAAGTTAAAGGGTAAGTTATTTTAAGTGACATGGGGAAATATTAAAGGAAAGCGCAAAAGTGATGGGAAAAAAGTGATTTTGTTTATCCCATAAGATGAGTGAATGAGCTCTTATGAGAGTGTTATAAAAGATTTCCAAGAGCTCACTTTTAGACACGCTAGATGAAATAAGAAATTTATGAAATATTTGAGAGTTCTTCTTCAAGGGTTTGCGAGGACAAAATCCCTCATGAATGACATTCTCTTCGTTGTTGAAAGACACAGTCAGGAGGATCATCGAGCAATATAATTTGGGAATGCATTTGGAGATTGCTTTCAGGTATTAACTATACATCTCAGATCATATTTATCAGACATAGAGTTTGACTCCTATGGCAGACCTATGCACTGAAGTTCTAGGAAGTTGAGTAGATCTCTACTATTGGTACAATCAGACCTGACCATACCATATTATTATTGATGTAGCTGCACATTTCTACTGGCCATACATCTCTAGCCTGGGCCGTACCTCTTCTTTCAATTGTGTTCACATATATGCTTGGTGTGGGACTGCTGGACTTGGCGTTTGAAGGTATATAGGGCTTGCAACTGGAATTTGAAGGTTTGCCATTGCTGATAGCAGTCAGCCGTACCACCTGGAGTGTTACATCTGCAATCTAAAGTCTTGGCGTTACCTTCTTGGGCATCATAACTGCTGGTAGCAGTCAGAAACAGACTTAGGGTGTCATTACTATGTTTGAAGACAATTTCTAGGTCTGCAATATTGTTCAAATCTGATTTGTAATGCTTGAATAATTCCTATGAAGTCTGAATGAATTTACGTGTTATCAGTATTTAATCTTCTATGTTACATTTTAAACATATGTTATGTATTGTTCTCTATGTTGAATGAAATCTGAGAATCACTTAGCAATTAATAACAACAAAACATATACAACTGCAAACTGAGAACAAATAAAAAAATTCAGTAATCAGCTTGCAAGCAAATTGTTTGACTAAATTACAGTGAGTGGAAAAGGCAACAAAAATATCAGATCAAGGGGGCATCTTATAGTGGTATCAGGATAGGTGTATCCTGCCAGCCTGAAGGGTTAATAAAAAAGATGAAGGCTTATGAGGAGATGCTAGAAGATATTCAGTACCTTCATGAGTATCCTGGATGGTTTAGATCTATCTTCAAAAAGAAATCAGAAGTTAATGAAAATGATTCTTCATGTCAAAAAATTCAGAATGTCAATAAGAAGGAACTGAGAAGACAAAATCTTTGCTTTTCTTGCAAAGAGGCTTGGGAGCCTAATCACGTATGCATAAGGAAAATGTTTAAGGTCTTAGTAGAAGAAAATGACATAGAAGGGAAGCTTGGGAAAGAAGAAATTGCTTTGGATAGACTTGATGCTTGAAAAAATGAGGATGAAGTAGCTTCTTCATGTCTTTCTATCATAGACGGGTACAATGATGTTCAAGAAATCAAGAAAGAATCAATTGTTTCTTCAGGTATGGATTGCATTAGTTTCTGTGTGGGTAATTTGGAGGTTAGGCTTGACAAAATTGGCGAGATGATAGTTTCTCTTGATGATTCTAAATGTGATTCTAATGCCGTTCCACTATTTCTAAATGAAAAGTGCATGACCCCATTTAGTGAGATAGTTGAATTAGATAAGTCTATTAGTGTTTTGACACCAAATGATGGTGAAGACAATTCTATATTTGGGCCTTACGCTGCCCTAGTTTAAAATGAGCCAGTGTGCAAAGAAGATATCCTAGAGGCAATTGATTGTGAGAATCAAGTTCTTCAAGACCAATCAGTTTATCATGTGAAGCGGATGGAGTTCATAAGCCTAGTAAGTCACATAGATTGGAGAACCAATTGGAGGTCAATGAAGATAAGATTGTGGCAGAATTAACACATTTTGATAACACTCATAAGATGGTTGAAGATCTCCTTTGGAGGGTTCAACTTGAGAAAAGACAACAGATATTTGAAGGAGAACCTTCTCATTTACAGGTAATGAAGGAAGCTATGAAAAAATGGAAATCAGTTTATTTACATTTACTCTCAGATCAAGATCATCTCCTCAATCTTGCTGAAATACATTCTGATGCATTCAGAGGGAAAGAAGATGACAATCTTACCTATGAGCTTATGAATACCAATAATTCTTTGGAGACTACTCAAGTGGCCCTACAAGAAGTGGAAAATCAGATTGATGAGCTTTGTTTAGAGTGGATCTTGGCATTTTCTTCATCATCCAAATCAGAAAATCAGTCACATATGACAATCCCTACTAAAGGACAACCTAATACAAAAATTATGGAGATCATACAAATTGTTGAAGGGATCAACGCACTTGGTAAGGATGAATTAATGCACAATGATTTCAGTATAATCCAAACTAAGGAGATCCAATATGTTGATAGGGACTGGGAAATGCATCAAGAATTTGAAATCTTGAACTTGGAAGATCAATCTTCGCATGATGATGTAGATTACAGATTTGGGATTGTTGCTATAACAGGATATGCAAGCAGATTTCAGAGGGCTACATTTGAGAGATCGACAACTGATTAGGATTAACCAAAATTAGATGATGAAATGCATGAGACATTTGATGTCAGCAATGAAAGGTGTGTAGCAAATACTCATTTAATGATTGTGGGCCGAAATCCTTTACGTGTACATGATTTGATTTGTCATGAGATGAAGGATATAATCAATGTGGATAACTTTGGAAAAGGGCATCACCTAGTTCAAAATTGTATGGTTAAGCATGAAACAATGATGTATCCCAAGCTTGAATTTGCTATTCACCATTCATTGCTAGTTAATGGTCAGATTCTACATACTCTTAGATTGATGAGTTGGCATAACACCATCAGTGTGCAGCAGATTGATAAATTTTCTAACTTGATTCAAAGGATTCCAGTGAGTACCTTGATGATTAGTTGCTGCCCTATTATGCTGATCATATAGTTTTCAGACTTTTCATTATTGATAGCAGCTGTTTGCATGGGGCATGATGCACAAAATTGTCACTTCAATTCTTGGAATGTGATTTCTGATGTTGACGATTTAATGTATGATGCATATCCTTCCTCTTCGATGATTTATGAAGATCCAATTGTGGTCTGTGGTAATGTAGTGGATCCAGTTGGGTCGAATACAGGATCACCCACAATTATTTATAGTTTACTTTCTGTAGTGGACAATTATGGATTGGATTATTTAGGGTTGATGCTTGTTTGTTGTTTACAAAATGATAGAGTAAATACCATTGACGTTGATTTTGCAATCATCATCAACTACATTCATGGTGGACATCATATGGGAACTAGAGTGGTGCAATGTTAACATGTTGGAGTTACTCTTTGTGTTGTTACTCATACACAAGGACTTTTACAGGGGTTGTGGATGATTAATGATGATGGAAGAAATATTCCATGGGAAGTCAGGGACTCTAAAGGTATTATTGTTGCTTCTGCTGCCCCTTATTTCAGAATACATAGAAACCCTTTTCAATTATTGCAGGTGTATTGGAGGAAGATTATGAATAGGATTTGGTCTCTTGTCGAGTTGGTAACCTTTGTAAAGACACTTTTAACCAGGGGTACAAGCGAAAAATTAATTTTGGCCAAGATTTTTCAGTCTTGCAGTGATAGTTTTTCTTTGCAGATGTTGCAACTTGAAAATTCAGATTTGAAAACTACAGATTTGAACACTTGCACATGTTTGTGCAACCAATTGTGGGAGATCCTTCGGGTATAGTTCAATTATTCTCCATTTTCACATGGGAGAGTTTGGGTCACTGCAGTCACTTTATAATGTTAGTACACATGCTTTGAGATGATGATTGGTTGAGTGTAGTGAGTTTGGTATATTGGTGTACTTGAGGTTTTTCCCTTGATACTTGAAGATTAAGTGTTGATGATATGATTTCGGTTGGCGATAGTAGAGGCATTCTTTGGTTTGCAGTTTGTAAAGTTGTGACGGTGATTGTTCTTCTTCATTTTTAAGATGTTGTGGGGAGTGATGCTTGGGTTTATTTTTTATGGTGGGTGAGTAGGGTGTTTTTTCTGTTGCCGGGATCATGATTGGCAGTGGGTTTGCTGATGTGATCTTTTCTGAGTTTCCTTGGCAGGTTATATTTCATAGGAATGTTTTCAGCTCTCTCAGCTATTTGGTTTTGACGACGTTCTCTTTATGGGATTATAGGAGAAGATAGTGCTGTTTGAGTAAGTTGGTTTATCAATTATTATTAGAGTGCCGCAGTGCCAACGTGGTGGTTCCATTTCAAGTTTGATTCAAAACCTTGAGATCACTTTGGTCAGCAGCTCAACAGTTGATAGGAATTTGACAACCTATGTTGATATTCCAGAGTTCACTGCTATGGTTTTTCAGTTTGGTCCTTTTGAAGAGTAGTTTCTTGAGGATTTGACTAAGTTTATGGCATATGCAGTTCTTGATTGCTCTTCTCACTGGAGGTTGGCTGGATGTCTCAAGTTCAGACACCTTACAAGACCGTGTCTTCAGTAGATGGTACTACAATTTGCTTAGGTTGACTTGGGACCCTGGGATCATTCTCGGTTTTAGTATGGATCAGTTAGTTGATAGTGGATTGCATTGGCATTGCTTGAGGACAAGCAATCTTTGGGAAGGGCAGACTGTAATGTTCCCTTTCTAGCACAAGTTGTATAAGTTTGTCGTTAGTCTATTTCTCCATGGTCTTGTAGGCTAACCAAGACATTTAAGGGACTTTGAGGCTATTTGATGTAGGCAGTTTTCATTGTAGGTCAATTTGAAGTGGATGCAATTGTGGCATACTTAATATTTATAGTAAGTCATTTTGGGCATAGTCAGGGTCTTTAGCGACAGTGTCATCTCGATGGTAAATGATTAATATTGATAGAAGATTTTAATATCATTGATATGATTTATTTATGTATTAATAAAGTTAGTTTATAAAGTTAAATATAAATATTTAACTCTACCAATGTGGGACTATAGTTAAGTGGGAAATATTTAAATTCCTTTTATTTAATAACACAATGGAGACATAAAATGTAAATGGAGACTTTAGTTAAAGGGAAAATTATTTTAAGTGACATGGGGAAATATTAAAAGAAAAGTATTTGCGGAGAAATAGGGGGAAAAAGCAATCATGAGAAAATAGGAGAAAAAACAAAAGCCCCCAAAAATAGGAAAAGGCAAAAGTGATGGGGAAAAAGTGATTTTTTAATCCCACATTGGTAAGATGAGTGAATGAGCTCTAATGAGAGCGTTATAAAAGATTTCCAAGAGCTCACTTTCAGGCATGCTAGATGAAATAAGAAATTTATGAAATATTGAAGAGTTCTTCAAGGGTTTGTGAGGAGGAAATCCCACATGAATGACAATCTCTTTGTTTTTGAAAGACACAGTCAGGAGGATCATTGAGTAATATAATTGGGATTGCATATGGAGATTGCTTTCAGGTATTAACAATACATCTCAGATCATATTTATTAGATGCTGAGTTCGAATCCTATGGCAGACTTGTGCATTGAAGTTCTAGGAAGTTGAGTAGATATCTACTATCGTTACAATCAGGCCTGGCCTGGCCGTACCGTATTATTATTGTTGTAGCTGCACATTTGTACTAGCCGTACATCTCCAGCCTGGGCCGTACCTCTTCTTTCAGCTGGGTTCACATATATGCTTGGTGTAGGACTGCTGGACTTGGCGTTTGAAGGTATATATGGTCTGCAATTGCAATTCGAAGGCCTTCCATTGCTGATAGCAGTCAGCCGTGCCACCTGGAGTGTGACATCTGCAATCTAAATTCTTGGCATTACCTTCTTGGGCGTCATGACTGCTGGTAACAGTCTGAAACAGACTTAGGGCGTCATTACTATGTTTGAAGACATTTTCCAGGTCTGCACTATTGTTCGAATCTGATTTGTAATGCTTGAATAATTCCTATGAAGTCTGAATGAATTTATGTGTTATCAGCATTTAATCTTCTATGTTGTATTGCAAACATTTGTTATGTATTGTTCTCTAGATTGAATGAAATCTGAAAATCACTTAGCAATTAATAACAACAGAACATATACAACTGCAAACTGAGAACAAATATAAAAACTCAGTAATCAGCTTGCAAGCAAACTGTTTGAAAAAATTACAGCAAGTAGAAAAGGCACCAAAAATATCAGATCAAGGGGGCATCTTACAGGCTTTCAAACGATCCCTTAAGCTTTGGGTTGTTGTTGCAGTCAATATAAGGCCATCCAAATATAGGAGTTTTATAGCATATCTAAGTACTTGGATGCCTATCTATCTATTCTTTGAGCTTGTCAGTAAACAGGCCGGATAAGGTGGATGATAGCTGGCAACTTTGTTTAACCTCTATGTCATTTTGATTTTAGCCTTAACCTGGTGATAAAGTTGATGGGCTGCCACTCTGTACTCTTTTGACATCAATTTTTTCATCCTATTCTATAGCTTGTTTCTAGGTAAAATGTCAAATGCTTTCTAGAAGTCAATGAAGCATCAAAAAACTTCTTGACCTGCTGTCCCATACTTTTTAAATTAAATATATGATAGTTATGTAATGATCTATATTCAAATGTTTTAGTCTGAAGCCTTCTTTCCCTTTTGCTCTTTTTCCTTGTTTTTTAGTTCAGTAGATAATCTTGTGTCCAATACTTCCTAGCAGCTTTACCATGAGAATGTTGATTGCAATAGTTTTGTAATTTGATGGATTGTTGATCTCTCTACTTTTGGAAAGGGGTATGACTAGGCTGGTGGTCCATTCCTTATGATAATTGGCAATGTTATTGGAAATGTCTCTAATGTGAGGTTACCCAATGTCTCTTCCTGCTTCAAGTATTTAGCCTATAAATCATCTATAATCCCGAGCTCCTGCACTTGCTAGTCCCATTTTTAGTTTCTTTTATATTTTTGACACTTATACAAATGTTTTGCATATTCTAGCCATTGTATTAATGTGATATTGTTCTCTGTTTGCTTTCTATCATTTTTTTCTTGGAACATGTTTGCCGTTGCACCAAAAGTTTGACCAATTAACACCCGACACAAATGGATCCACGGGAGGTGGTTAGTCCATGTCCCGAATCCAAAGGGGGATGCTAGCGATTTGTCCAACAATCCCCCCTCAGCGTAACCCGAGGGGATTCAAACTTGTGATCCGACTCTGATATCAATTGTTGAAACACATTTGCTGTTGCACCAAAAGATCGACCTGTTAACACTTGATACAAATGCCAGAGATGAACGGATCCATGGGTGGTGGTTTAGTCCATGTCCCGAATCCGAAGGGGACGCTGGGGATTAGTCCAAAAGTTTGCAGCTCTTTCCAAAAGCATTTATGGTTGTGCTTCTCAATTCTTGCCGATGCTTCCCTCTTGGTTATCATTTACTCTTGGGTTCTCGTTTTCACCAATAGCATCCACTTTTTTTATCTGCCATCTTCCCTTGCTTCTTGAGATTATTTTCTTGCTGTTGTCTTACACTCTTCATCAAACCACAATCATTGGGAAGCTGTCTTTCTTCTCCTTCCCGGGTTTAGACCTTTGACACTTGTTTAGTGCCTTGTGGATTCCATTCACTAATTCGCTGCTGCCAAAGTGACTCATATGTTGCCTGATGTGCCTTTTTTGTAACCTCTGTAAGCTGACTTTCAGCATTTCAAAAAATTTCGGATAATGTTATGCCATACTTTTTTTTTGCCTTCTCTTGTTTGGGCCTTTGGCTGACTTGGGTTTGTTCACCGGGTTATCTGATTCCTTGAAAGTTTTTTTTTAATGTATATTGGGTTCCAATTTGATATAACTTTATAAGATCAATTGGTATTCACCAATTCCTATCTCAGTTTCTTCTTGGTTAAATCCTGAGAGCATATGACATAGTCAACTATGTTAGACTGTTATAGGTTGTGCATATTTTTGATTGTTGTGGGCAAAGTAATATGCTATGCTAATTATTGTCATAAGCCGTATCTAAACCATATAAATATATTTTAACATATATATTTATAATTTGCTCAAAATATAAATTTTAATATTTCAATATTTCAAAGTTATCTATGTACAAAACAAAATATATTAGAATACATATATATTTGCCCAAAATGCAAATTATTCAAACTATAAAAAATATGTATTTAATTCTTTATATAACATTTAAAATAATTTTCTTAATTATTAATATTCTAATTATTAATGTTGTAATATACGATAATATATAATCATTAATATTAAATTACTAATACTAATAATTTAATATTGTAAAATATAATTATTATTAAGATCGTAATTAATAATATTGTAATATATTGCAATTATTAATAAATAATTGTTTTGATTGAAATATTGTAAAGTATCATAATTACATATTTTTAATTATTAATACTCTAATTAAAGTAATAACACTTTAGTATTGCAATATGTATTCATTCTGCAATACATATTAATTATTAATATTCCAATGTAGTAACACGTGTTATTAAGCGTAATTATTAAATTACCAAAGAGACATGTTCTTTTCCAAAAGGCATCAAACATGGTATATAATGGGAATTGATTCCCATTCCAAGAGGATCATTGACTTGTTTCTTCTTTCCTTACCACCGTGTAATAGGACAGCACATGGAAATAATAGAATATTTATCAGCAGTTCACATTCCTCATCATCGCTGAAGGAATGAATGCGACCAGTGTTATAAGGATTGCTGGGTTATGAAAGCATATAGTATTCTCATCAACAAATCAGTAAGTAATTTCATCATAAGGATCACTGGCTACAGCAACAAATTGGTAAATATTTTCATCGTATTATAACAAATATACAATGCTTTCTTAATCAGTAAATTGCAGATGTATAATTATTGTAAATAAAAGTTTTACTAAAGAACAAATATAAATATAAGTTATATTAAGGAAAAATATAAGCAAAGGTACACTAAAGAACAAATCTGAATTGTACCTGATCAGCAAATATATATTCACGAGATGAAGATAATGATTCATCAAAGCATCACAAATATGCCAGTTAATGTTCAATGAATATAACAGAGGCTCATCGTATAATGGAGGCTCTATTGAAGGAGGATTTATATCATTGTGTGGAGCCATTTTGGCTGGACGGAAGTGGAGCTTATTACTTTGCAAAAAATCTGATTTCAACATTTCTACTGCTTCTTTGATTGTCTGTAACTGTGCTCTAGTAATTTCACCAGCACTTCCTTTCTGCCTCTCCTCCTTCTGAGTTTCCCACATCATATCTTCAATGTGTTTATGAATATTGTCAGTCCTTGACAACAACACTTGCACAATCTTCTCCTCTGTGACTATAAATTGTTCCTTAAAATCCTGTGCTGACAAAATTCTCTATTTGTTCTCATCAAAGTGAGTAGAACTATCACAACAAATCTTCCAATTCGCCTTCATTTGTAATAACACTCTCCTCATAAAAAATAATTAACTTACCAGAGGTTACCCTATAATCCTTAGCCTTATGAGCAAAATTCATTCCTTCATTACTCTTATCAATATTGATCTCTAGATCATCCATATAAAATCTTGAACTCCCTTCCTTTGCTGGTTTGGTGAGATCGGAATCTATGATCTTGTCAATGCATTCATCTGTAACAGACGAAATGCATGAAGATTCATCTTCATTGGAATCACAAATTATTTTCTTATCTTGTATCTCTTTACAAACTTCCTGGAAATCTGTCACACAATCATTGCAAGGCAAGGTATTCTCTTCAACGCATTCTTTCATCTGCTCTTCTTTATTCCAATTAGGCTTCAACTTCCCCTCACATTGTTTGAACACACTGTAGACCAATGTGTATGCAGATGAAGAAATAGCACGTTCTTGCTTCCAAACAGTCCATAGCAAAGATAAGATAGATTGGGAGATAGTTTCACTCATTGATAGTCAAAACCATAATATCCTGCATAGCCGCAATGATCTCTTTATCATGTGCTATCCTTATTGTGACCTGCAAATGATGAAAGATATCGTAAATCAAATCTTGCAACCCCAAATCCAATGGGAGGATTTCTGCAAATATTTTTAGTATAGCAACCTTGCATGAGTACTGAAAACCACGAATGTTGTCAAGATCTTGGAAACTATCTACAATTAGGTACAATACCTCCTTCACTGCCTCATTGTCATAGGGAAATTCAGGTGCCAATATTCTCATAACCTCACTTAAACATGAAGTAACCAACAATCTGATCCCATTGTTTGAATGCTTTAGCAACCCATGCTGTTTTAAAGAAGTCACAACAGGAACAAGAGCTTGTTGAAATGAATTCGAAGGTGAGTGCTCCACTAAGGACAAAAATCTATCTAATTCATTCAGGGTGTTGAAAAGAATACCCCTTGGCTGATGTTGAACATTGTGCTTACTTCCTACTTCAAGTAGAATCTTCACCAACCACTGATTGTCTTCTGATGCCATGTTTTAATCTGAAAACAAAACTATGATTTTCCCTAACAGGGTGGCAAGATCACCAACTCTGATACCACTATGATAACCCTTGCCTAGTTGTACTAAGAAGTTGTGCTTCATACCTGTTGTGAGGTTTTCACACCATCACCCTATCGCAAATGGGGACCCCCCTCTTTTAGCTTGCAGTCGTTAGGTTAGTTAGGTTTTGGCAGTTCAGAGCTTTAATTTACTGAGGGGTGACTGGGAGGTCAAGTTGCCAAGTTGCGATTATAAAATGGGTACATTGAAATTAAAGTCCCTTGGGGTCAAGTTATAGTGGGTTGAACGTAAAATCCTAAGTGTATTTAAATTTTGGCTAGTAAATTAGTCCAAAATACATTATAAAGGCATATTCCATGAAGGGCCTTAAAATCCTTATAGAAATTAGTTTTCCATACTTAAAATTGCTAAAATCTTAAGGAAAATCATTTTTTTCTTTATAAAAATACACAAAATTTGGACTTATTATGAATTTCCCCACTTATTTTGATCAAAATCTGGACTTATTATGAATTTGCCCACTTATTTTGATAAAAATCCAGATATATCATGAAATTCCCCACTTTAATTGGCATTTTCTTGAATTTTTTCTAAGTGTTGTGAGTTTATCCAAACATGGGTCGTTTTTCCCCTTTGGTATCTAGAGATAGAAGATGAGAGTGAAGAGTCCAGATACAAGGCAAATTTCCCCTTTGGGTTTGTACTTAGTCAAATTTTGAGACCTAGGGTAAGGATTGATCCCTTTGGATATGTGGATTTTTCCAGAGATAGGTCATTTTCCCCCTTGGAGATGACTAAGAATGTGAAATTTTTTCTGAGTATGGGATTGAATTTATCCCTAGATGGGTCGTTTTTCCCTTTGAGGGACATTTTTGTTAAGTGAAAATGTCAAGTTTTGGGATTATATTAGTCCCTATGAGGGTCGATTCTCCCTTCTATGGACAAGGAATATTATTTAAATGGGACAAGGCAAATTTGAAGGAATATGGAGTCCCTAAGCTGGTCGATTTTCCCTTGGTGAAATCAAATAAAAATAAAAACAAATTAAATAAAGGGGCAAAATAATATAATAAAGTTTTGGAAGCTTTTGGAAGGAAAAATGTTTTATCCCACATTGCTTGTGTGGGTGAAAACCAAAGCCAAAACCTCTTTAAAAAGAGAAGCCCCAGCCATAATAAAGAATAAGAAAGTGGTTAAGTGGCTGAAGGTGATAGAGGAAAAGTCCAAAGAGCTGGAAATCAAACCAAGGGGAGGCATCAATCTTCATTTGGTAATCTGATTTGAACAATTGCTGGGTGAAATCAGATTTCTCCCAAGGTGGAAAATAAGGTCAAGTGGCTATCATGATTGTGTCTTCAGATTTGTGTTTGAAAATTTATATATGCGGGAAGATTTTGTCAAAAAAAAATTATTGGATTTTTTCTCATGCCCAAACTGTTACAGATCACGGTGAGGTAGATTTTTGAGCTTTGTGGGATGAATTTGAAGCCAAAGAGGAGCTGAGAATAAGGTTGATTGGGGATTCGAACTTCTAATTTTCAGACCAATTTTGAGGTGTTTAAGTGCTGGTGGGTGGGTGTCTTCAGACAAATGTCTGAGATTTCCTCTAGTTGGGCAATTTTCTTAGAAAATTCATATAAAATCCATGGGCCTCAACCATTCCGGATCTAATCATGAATTGCTTGCAGGGATAAATCACATGTTTTGATGGGGTTCACCCCGCAGTGCAGTGGTAGCTGCAAGCCGTTGCAACACGGCGGTCTTGTGTTCGAATCTGTGCAGGTTTCAAATAGGTTATATCAACGCGCTCAAGGCAGATTGCTGCGGACGACTAGCCCACATGTATACATGGTCCTCGGTACTGGCGTGGAGACTGTTCATGGTTCTTGTCAGCACATTGTTCCAGTCGTAGAGGCACAGCGGACTGCGCTATGAGATCGTTTACCGATGATTGGGCACGACAAGCAGAGGGGAGGAATAAGGAGAGCTTGCGTGGCGGCAGTCTTACCGGTGGTTGGTGTTGCAAGCAGGGAGTTATAAGGAGAGGTTGCTTGCGGTCGACTGATGGAGTGATAAGGTGGTTGTCGATAGCAAGCCATTGGGAGTTATAAGGTGGCAACCGCCGAGGGAGGCATTGTTTACCGTCACGGGTAACTTAATAATGTATAGACATAGTACAGGAAATACAATAAATATAGAATATATCAGAGAACAATAGATGTTTTCATTAATTATTCCAGACTGGCAAGTACATTTACATCATAATGATAATACCATCATATCCCCGTGTCCATCCTCGAGAGGGTATATAAACTACCCGAAGGGCCACGACCGAAACGTCGTGACGGAACTGTCTAACCTCTCGGTCACTAACGACCGAGGCTAACATAATACTTTAATAATATAATGACCTGTACATCCAAATATCCCGACAACATCATCCCCCCCAAAAAAACAAGTCGTCTCCGACGACTTACAACAAAAGGGAGATGAAATACACTACATAGAATAAGAAAATCACTGAAGAGAAGGGGCGGAGGGCGTCCCTGAAAAAGCTGAAGTGCGACCCTCCCCATCAATGCTGCTTCGTAGTTCTTTTTCCAGCACATCATATTCCTCCTGTGCCTACACCAAACTGGTCTCCAAAAAACACGTTTCAGCTGTAGCCTCTGCTAACACAATACTGTCTCCCTAGCCAATCTGACCTCGATAGCCACCTGTGCTGCCTTCTCTGCTTCCAACTCCTGGGTATGCAGTCAAGTGTCACTCTACTGCCTCCAATCGGGTGGTCAGCTCCTCCTGAGCTCGCTGTGCATCCACCAAGATAGTCTCCCGTCCAGCCAACACCTACTCCGAGTGCCTCCAAGCGTAGTACCCCCCTTGAAGGGCTTGCTCCAGTGCTCGCTCCACTTCTGGCATGCAAACTGTCCACGCCTGCAGCAGCTCCAGGTCTCATCAACTGGTCACACTCCCCAAAGGCTGATAACTAACTAATTTCCTCCTGTCGTTTCGATGCCCCAACTCACAATTGTGGTGTACCTCAAAAAGACGATGGGGGTCTAGGGGGCAACGCCCCTAGCGGGGTCGAGGGGCAGCGCCCTCGCGGGGTCCTGGGGTAGCTTAGCACCTTCAAACCCACACAAAAGTCCATGGAACCCACCATTTTTGTGATTTTCTTCTGATCCCATACTCTTTTCTGCAAACCGCTTATGGTTTCCTCACTATCTGCTTATGTCCTTCCTTTCGGTACCATACATTATTCATTGTGAATTGTTTTAATTTGTTGTCGTTTTTTTTTTTTTGTTTTTTTTTAATTTTTTTAGAACCTTCGCTGCCACTCCTTGCCATCCGTATGAAACTGCTCTTCCTTCTAGCTGTAGCGACTGTGCCTTCCTGACGTAGGTATTGTTCTACTGTACTTCTCACCCGTTCTTGTTTCCATTGCCGTACGGATCACTTCAGAGACCTCATTGTATTTGCCGTACACCGTACGGTGTGTCTAAATGCTATGTGACTGTACGGTCCTAGCCTTGTCGTGACTCCTGTGTGCGGCCCCTCTTCTCCGTACGGTGGGCATGCGTGTCTTTATGGGCCGTACGGCCTCTAATTCTTTATGGTGGATACCCTGTCGCCGTACACTATTATTTCATCCTCCTTTTGCATCGTGGTCGTACGGTCCGATGTTCCTTCTGTTCGGTAATTGCTGTCAACGCGTGAGCTTTATAAGTCTTGTCGTATGATCTCTTTATTTCCTAACTTGTAGCACGTGCGATATTTCCTCTTTACTTCTCGTCGTACGGAACTCCTTGCTAGTCCCTGCCGTGGACGTACGGTCCGTACGGAAGTGCTGCCTTGCTATGCAACCCGTCATCTCGTTTGCCGTACGGTGGTATGCAGGTTTTAATCGGCACCTTATT
>MU227475.1:2351278-2382386 GCA_018584345.1 Thuja plicata | reverse complement strand
AGTTCAACCTACACATACAAATTGAAGGCACAAATTTAGAAATTTAATAAAGAAATTTAGAAACAAACTAAATTGGTTTATAACTTTAAATAAGTTTAAACATTGCTAAAACTTGAAAGAAAAAAAACAAAAAAAGTGTTAGGTTATGAATTTTTTAAGAAAATATGAAATTATTGAGAAAACAATGAAATTTCTTGCAAAAATTGTTAAAAAATGGTGTTAGATCTTGTTTATTACACTCTAAAATGAGTTAGAGTACATTGGAAATGGTATTCTAGAGTTTTTATAAACTTAGATGCAACTATGACAAGACAAAACGATTTAAAAATAAAAAGAAAAAGATTTTTGAAAACTTACTGCTGAATCCGAATTCGCTTGAAAAATCTCTTCGAATCCGCTTCAAATCCACAAAAATCGATCTCCAACGCTGCAAATCAACTTCTTTCTCCACCAAACCCTTTTTTTCTCTCTAAACTGGTATTGGCAAACAAAAAAATGTTTTTTACCCTTTTCTGGGCCGTCAGTCCCTATAAGTTATCGCCGAGATTCTGGGCAAATTTCGCGATATTTTTGTAAGTTATCGCCGAGATTTTGGGCGATAAGTTGGGAACTTCTCTGCGCGAGAAGTTGGCGTGAAAGTTACGTAACTTGTCGCAGCCCAAAACTTATTGTGATAAGTTAACTTATTGCTGATAAGTCTGCGACAAGTTGACCTATGGAGGAAACAGTTAGAATTTCAAGAAGATGATAAAATAAGGCTAAAATCTATTGAAGACATAGTACCAGTAATATCATTTGACGAGCATAAAAGAATTATGAATGCATTGAAACCCTTGTTAAGAACTAAGTCCAGGCTGATCAAGATAATGGCAAGAAAGTATGATGAGGTAATTGAGGATACTCATAACGCAATAGACAAAATTCTTATGGAAGCTGAACCTGAGAAGCTCACACCTCCTAGACTTAAGGCTACTAAGCCTAAAACTATCCTTAAGGGGAGGGTCCTCCAAGCCTTCAATAATCAACATTGATTCACCTAAGGATGGAGAGGATAATAGTCAGTTTGTTAGTACAGTAAAGCAACCGGATTTCTTTGTTGCCGGTGTGCCTGTGGTTTTGGACACCTCGCTGGATACAGATGATCCTTTTGAAGGAAATACTAACAGTATGCCTGAGTTTGATAAAGACAAGGTAAAATCTATTGAGGGAGAGCCCTCTAAAAGTCAAGAGCAAGCAAGCATTGCTGAGGTTGTGAAGGAAACAGAGAGTAAGGATGAAGTGAAACAACAAATGACACCTGTTTCTTCAACCTTATTGTTGGCAAGTGGAGAGAGAACTTTGAGTACAGATGTGGAGAGTATGGATGAAGATGAGCTGATGAAGCTATCTTACATCACATTTGCAAAAGCTAAGGAGAGATCAGAACAGAAAACAGAGAAGAAGTCAAGGCTATTGGACAGGGCAGTTGATACCGTGAACAAACTCCTACCTATGCCTCTTACTTTCCAAGGAAAGGACATTGCAGAGAACTTGAACAAGGCATTGGATGACTTTGACAGTCACTATGACTCCTTAGAGAAGATCACAAAAGAAAAAGAACAAAAATACTCAGCAAAGAAGTTAGAGGAAGTATGCAAGTCTATTTCATGGGACTTGGGCATACTGGGCAAAACAATGTCTGAAGCAAAGAGTTGTGTGATACATGGAAGGAAGTTATACAATTATTGTATAAGCCCTATCAGACACCTTAAGGACATTGAGGACATAATAGCAAATGATAGACAAACTCTAGATAAGTTGATGCACAGTTGTGAGACCTCTTCATACACTGTATTAGAGTTAGACAAAGAAGTGTCTAGACTATTGGACAAGTTGAGTGTGTTGGAGACAGAGAAAGGGAGAGTTATGGGAAGATTTGGTATGCTGAAGAGTTTGATTATTCCTAAGTTATCAATTCTTGAGATACACCTTTCGGACATGGAGAAGACAGTGAAGGCTCTCACTGGGTACATGCCTACTAAGTTAAAGGCAACAGAGACATCTTCTTTTGCATTGAATGGAGAAGACAATGAAGGCTCTCACTGGGTACATGCCTACTGAGTTAAAGGCAACAAAGACATCTTCTTTTGCACTGAATGGAGAAGACAGTGAAGGCTCTCACTGGGTACATGCCTACTGAGTTAAAGGCAACAGAGACATCTTCTTTTGCACTGAATGGACTGATTCATGTGAGTCAGATATTGGTAAAGACTTGGACTGAGGAAGTAAAGATCTTGGAAAGCTCTTTCCAAGATGTGCTTAAGATGGTCTAAATTTTTGGTAAGCAGTTGTATCAATTTTGTTATGTATTCTACATTTTTGTATACCTTTTCCATTGATGTCAAAGGGGGAGAAGAGAAGATATGAAAAATGTACAGAGGAAAGATAGAGAAGATAATTGAGAATAGTAAATATGTAAAGGAGATAAAGAAGTGTAATGTATATTCTTTTTGGTATTGACACTTAGTCATTTTTCACTAAGTGGCTTAGTCATTTTTCACTAAGTTTTGCCATTAATGCCAAAGGGAGAGATTATTGGCAAGTGGCTCATTTAGGAGTGTTCATGAACATATTAGGGTTGTCATTTATGACAACACATCAGTTATGAATGATCCGTTGGAGTAGAACACAGTTTAGAAATTAAGGCTTGTAAAACTGACTAAGTCCATAAAGCAGTTTCCAGGGTACAGGAGTACAATTTTGGGCAGCTAACGCTGTATATGATGAATGAAGACATCCGAGCTTAGAGGAAGCTATTTTGGGGTATGCTATACCTTTAATTAAGGTCGCTTGAGTTTTGGAGTTCAGAAATGAAAGATACAGATGTTTGAAGTCATGCGAAGACAGTGATACAACGAGACAGAGCAATTGAATGGTCGCGATGATTGAGGGAATGTAACATGGAATCCAAACGTGCTATGTTGGATTTGGATTGTGTATTACCTATATTTTGGTAGTGTATGATTGCCGACTTTGTACTTACTTTTGTATAAGTGTTGGTTCCATTTTGTGATGTATTTCGGAGCCGACTGGGTATGTAATAAAGTATATATATGAAGAGCTTTTGAGAAGCGAAGTATGGATGTAATGCGAACAAATGAATGAGTGCATTGTGATGTTAGAATCAGACAAATGGTGATGCGAGCTACAACTGGAACTACTTAAGCATAGCAGATGCTTGTTTATGTTCATTTTGATAAAACATTGTAACAAAGACATATTTCTAATTGTATGAGCAGTGAGCTCAGTATATACCTTTAACAGGGTTTTGTATTCCTTTAACAGGGAAATGTACTAATGTAATATTCAGCGCCTAACAGGGCTAGGTCTCCTAATAGGGACAATACTTTTAGTGCATATTTGTGGGTACCATCCCCACCGGGGTTAAGTTGGAATTTGATTCACCCCCCCTCTCAGTATTACTTAATGCTAATAGGTTGGACACCCAGAGTCGTGCGTGGAACAATAAGAGAATCTAGTGTGGATTTTTTCTTATGAATCCGAGGCCCAAGGGTCACACTCACAGTACCACTACTAGATGGAGCTAATGGAGAACGAAGAGATGAAGAGGTGTCCCCACCTAAGCTTGCCATTTCTTCTTGTTGCTTCTTTCTTAATTCCTTTTTCTATTCAAATGCCTCTTTATGAGCTTGCATTTCACATATAACATCTTCGGTTGCTCTTTTGCATGGTTTAGCATCATGCCCTGGTATATGTGCAAGGTGTTATTTCAATCGGTAAATACCTCCCCCACTATATTTAACACCACAATGCCAACATATAACTACGTTTTTTGGGCCAGGAATAACATATTTCCAAGCCTTATCCCTTGCTACAAAAACAGGGTCTGCATTTGGGTAAAATTTAGGTTGAGATGCTGATGAACTACCCTCAGGCGGAGAGTGAGACATTATGTTGCTGCTGCAATATAGCATAAATGAAAATAATAAGCATCTACAATAAAAAAAATCAAACATAAAATGGAGCAAATCTAAAGACAAACAAATGTAAACAAAATCGAAACCGAAATATGATTCATGAATGTAAAAAATTCAAAAAACAACACAAAAAATGTAACTTACCTCTTCAAAATTGCTCAAAAACTGGAACTGCAACTCAAATTTGTAGAGGTCTCCTCCAAATGCTTCTTTTAGCTCCTCTCAATGTCAGAATGCAAGCTACAAATTGTCACAAACAATCAACAATTGATATATGAGAGCCAATCGATTTGCTAATCTATTTTCTAAAACCCCAATATTCTTCTCTCAAGATTTTTTCTCCCTTCTTTATGTTTACAAGTGATGGAATGACCTTTTTAGGTCTTAAACAATATATATAAACCCTAAAAAGCAAGTAAAAGAAATTAAAAAAATGTTTTTTTTGGCCTTTTTAACTTGCTGGCCGCGGTAGAGTCCGGGTAGCGGGACTCGCGAATCCAACGAGTCCGAGCAGGACTTTGTTGGACTCGGCCGAGTCCGTGTCCAGCGAGTCCGAGTCTAGAGCCAGAAAAACTCTGGAGCGCGGACTCGGCTCGAGACTCGCAGAGTCCTGCCCGGACTCGCAGAGTCCTGTAACTATGATGTCAACAATATGACAGAATCATAACAATGTGGGAGTGCCCTCTTTTATTCTCCTTTCCCTTCTGAGAATTTAGTTATTGCTTTGCCTTCGCCGAGTCCCATCGCGCTCCTCCTCTTCTCGGTAGTTATTCTCCTCGTAGTTACAGAGGATTCGCTGTCATCGTTGTTCTCTTTCAATATCTTCCCGTCGGTTCCTCTGGGCTAGGGATGTTTGTGCCAACAAGCGAGGGAGATGGTTCATCAACCGATTTACTGTCAAACTTACTTCGAGAGCGTTCCACACGGCACCCTCTAGGACTTCAGCCTATGTAGCTTCTCTCCTTATGCAAGTCTCGATCGCCGTTTGTAGCAGAATCACAAAGTTTGACGTCAAGGCATGTTCTCCCTCATAAAGTTCTCTAGGTCCGTTGTCATCCCTCCTGGTACCCTCATTGTCGAGAGGTTGGCCCATTATCCGCCATACGCCATTCAGTCTCCGTCACTTCCCAAGTTCGTACGACAATGACGCCAAATGTTTGCCTCCCTGGGTAAACTAGTTAATGCCGAAAGTAAACACATAGAACACAATAGATATATGCCAAAGAACCAATACTTCCATTAATCCATTATTCTCACGTACACAAAAGGATTACAGTAATATCATTTGCCCGAAAACACATCATGCCTTGGCCGAAGGTAGTACATACAATATATCTGGATTGAAGGGGTGCGATGACAACCGTCGCAACAATACCCCAATTACTTATCCTTTGGCTGACTAACTAATTACCGAAGACACATGACAATATATCATTATTCCCGGCAACATATGTCAGATCAGAATCAATCTTCTGGCATTCTAGCTTTAATATAAGTTATGTTTTCCTGTTTAAATCTTTTTTCTCACATTACAATTGTGGAACTCTGAATTCTCTTTTTGCAAATTCCACTTGCTTTGACAGTTCTGGGCACCATTTGCCTCAAAATCTATGCCTTTGGACCCTTTTCTACCTAAAAACTTTACCCAGCCTCTCCTCACTTTCTTAAGCTTGTCTGGTTTACCCTGCAACATCATCCAACAACTATTATGATTTTCGACCTTTTTCCTCTTACTACCAGCAGAAATGTGTTCTTCTCTGTGTCCTTCTACAGAACAATGGATGAATGATCTCATTGTGAAAGTAATCTTCTAATCTGAGATCTCTTGTGAAAATTACAGCTGTAGACTTGAATCTTTTTCTAACATCTTTTTTCCAGGTACAATATACTTACTTTCATGATAATCAAATTCTTCCACAAGCAATTATTCCATTGGCAAAGAGAGAGATCAGCAGAAGATTTATGTTTAGATTTTGTGAAAGAGTGAAACACAATATTCAAGAAACAAGTTTGAGGTCCTTAAGGACTCATTTTGATCAACTCTCTTGTAAACGAGAGGATAACATTCTTCAAGAAAATGTACCGCAAACTCATAATCTTAATTTTAAAGTATATATTACATTGGTAGGTCACACAAGATATGGAAAGACACATTAAACTTAAGATAACTGTACTTAAACATGGTTTGGAAACGATGTACGTAGGGAAGAAACACATCTGGCCATCTGTAAAGCTGTGCAAGAAAAAACACCAGCATTTGAATAGTAAGAATACACATTAATGGGTTCCTCTAAGGTGAGTACATTCCTGGTAAATGAGGATCGCAAAATATATTGACATTTACTAGACACTTGTATTAGAGCATAGAGCACATCAATTGAGGAATAGTTTAGAATCGGAACTTGGATTTAGGTTGAGAAAGATCTTGTGGTGAGGAATTTATAATGGATTTTCCATCAAAACTTTAATTGGGCTTGGCCGAGGTGTTACTTTCTTAAAGTGAGGTTTCTATATCTAAACACATGGCTTCCACGTCATGCTTGTAATAACTGTATCTCAGGTATATCATGGTCACATAAAATTTAAGAGCTTCTCTCTCTTCTATTTGATAATAATTTGGTACTAAAAGTTGTTTTCTTTTGTAAAGAGTTTAATGGAAATATAAAAATATAATAACAATAATATATTAAAACATAACAATATAATCATACCATAATAATAATATAATATTAATTACAATATCATTAATAATGATTCAATATTAATTACAATATAATAATAATATTATTTTTGAAGTGCAATAATGAATGTATATGATATCTTTTGGTGTACTTTACCTATATTCTTTTTAACGATAGGTATGCTAGTTAATATATGCATTAGCAATGTCATGCCATTATGATATGGGTAGTAAGGAATAGGTTGAAGAATATACTAAATTTTGATGTTGTATCATAATTGTGTCTGCAGGAGGGTCTTTGGGTGAATGCTTTGGACTATTCAAGAGCAAGTGCTGATCCACTTCGTGACCGTGTTGCAAAGATAGTGGAGGATATGAATGATAAGCACCTGGAAGACATTCATCGTATATGCAATATTTACACTGATTTGGATGCTGAGGTCAACTTCTCCTTTCCTTTGAGATTTACTGTTTTGCATATGCATGTCAAGGAGATATTTTCAAAAAATACCTTTTTAATATTGTGATTTTTGAATCCTAGTTTCTTAGAAGATGCTAGTAGAATGTTGAAAGGAAACATGGCCGACACAATTATGTCAGCATGTTTACTAGTCTGTGACTGCTGCTTTCTGAAAGAAACTATTGTCTACAGATTATGGAGAGCGTGTCAATGGACTCAAAAAGTACCTCAGTTACATTAAAGAGATGCTTGTATGAAAAACTATTTTATGTTAATAAAAGAAAATTTACTCAAAGCTCTGAAGAAAAGTAAACATAAGAGGGGTTAATTCTAAAAAAGTTAAAACACCAAACATTGAATATAAGCATTTGTACAAATACCCCTATGAGGGTAGATCCTTAAATGAAGCATAGAGTTGATAAAGATGAAAGCAAGATATTATGGTGAGAGATCAGATCATCTCAAGAAATTCTTCAGCTCTTTGATAACATGCTAATCTATGATCTGTATGGATCATGACAATTGTAATAAAATGTGTTTTTGTGAACAAAAAAATGAATTCATCAAATAGTTGGAAAATGGAAAAGCTTGATCAACAAATATGTTAAGAAAAACATCTAGGTTAGGACTGTAACTATGTAGTCAGGATAGAACTGTAATTGTTGTAGTGACCATTGACAGTATAGGCAAGAAATTTGGAATGTAAACTGAACATGCACTGTTTCACCTTATGGTGCATGAGGAAAACCTTCAAGGCCCAGGGGAACCTTCCTGTTTGCATAAATTTATGAAAAGGAGGTAGAAACTAGCATTCAAATCAATTTGGGCAAAAGTTAAGTTGTATGATTGAATTAAAAGAGGAATCAGTTGTTCGTGGTGTGATAGAAGCGTTGAGGCAATAGAATCTGCCAGTAAAGGGACAAGGCTAGCTTGCATCCAAGCAAGCTATAATAGTTGGCAATTTAGTAATATAAATATAGCTAGTATGGTATTTGCCACCATAGTCTAGATTTAAACTTTTTCTGTTTTCAGAGGGTTACCAGGGTAAAATCTACCTTCTTGTGTGGAATTCATTTGTACACATGTCATCCCTTTTGTCCACTTGGCTATTACAAACAATAGGGCCATTTACCTCAGTTTCAGGTTGAAGGTCATCATTTATTTCTTCATTATCATCACTCACAAATGACCTATCCAGCTGTAGGTAACTGCATATGCTGCTGTTATCATTAACAGCACTTTTATATGTTGCACTGATACTTACCTATAATGCCCCCTTTTGTAAATGCCCTAGTTTTTGCCCTAAAATCACTAATTCTTTTTAAATAAGAGATGTAAGATGGTTAGAGGTATAACTTTACCCATTAGATCCTGACTGAGACTCCTCAATCATGTTTGATATAACATCAATCTTTCTTACTAGGGTTAGGAACATTATCTTAATCATCATTGTAGTTTATATACTGTGCATGTAGATTCCCTTTGGACTTTATCCAATGACTCATCCATGCTATGAAGCTCACGGAAGATCATACAAGGCGCCTTGAGCCTATCCATCAAGTTCAGGGGCATGGAAGTACATCCATCATTTGGCCTCCTAAGGGGCATGGCAATACATCTGCCATATCGGCCTCAACTGGGGACGGAAGTATATCCGCCATATCGGCCTCCTAAGGGGCACAGAAGTATATCCACCATATCAGCCTCTTATTGAACTTGAATGGTCTGCTAGGCTACTTGCTTTCCTTATATGCCAAAATCTCCCCTGCATAATGGAATGGAAGATTGGATGAAGCTTCTAAGGGATCATTTCATGTATTATAACAAGGGCAATTATGTGTATATAACAGCATCAATATAATATTCCTTAATAATGGCTCAGCCAAGACATAATGCATTATATCTCATACCACACTGTTGAGAGAGATACCTGGGCTGCTAGTTAGTATATTTATCTCTGAAACTGAAGGCTCTTTTCAATGCCTATGATTGTATTTCTGTGATGCCATACATTTAGGGAGTTACCCCTGCTGTTTATTTAAATATCTCTTCTTTATATGTATTTCTGCTGCTTCCTCTTTGATGCTAATCACTTTTGGATCCAATACAGATGACCAAAATCCCAAAATGACCAACTCTTACAAATGAGAGCCTGGCCTACATAGATCTTAGGCCTTGGAAACCGGGATGAATTGAGGAAATGTGACGGAGAGAGTGTTGCAAGAGTCCTCAAATCATCACCATCACTACAATTAATGTTGCACTTAATTTAGCATTGTTGGGATTTGTAGGGCTGTTAAAGCACACTAAAAATCTTCATCATTTTGATCTTTGTCACTTTGGCCACTTGCATTAATGTTGCCATAGCTATTGCAGTGTTATTTTACATGTACAACGAGTTAGAGCACAAAAACAATTATTTGAATGATCTTTAGGTGTAGGCTGAAATAAGTTGTTGGGCAAAACCCTAACCCCTTATCAGCTTCCTTGATTGAAAACCACCTTGAAATTGTGACAAAACGGACTAGAAAAGGCTTCGTATGTTGAAATGATGTCCTGGTCAGATGTTAGTACTTTTATGGTCTCTTTGGACCTTTTTTGATGACCATGTGGCCTTTTTGAGCCGCACTGGCAAGTTGATAAGAAGTCAATGAAAAATAGGCAAGATTTTTGAATTGTCGAGGGTCGAGAGAAACTCGTGTCATTGGTTGGGGTGTTGAGGATGGAGAAGTTTGATGGACCGATGAATACAAAAGAAAATTGGACTTTAGGTGAATGATGTTAGGGGGATAAAAATTTCAAAAGATCGATGAAAACAAAGGGAATAGAACTTAGGTGGAATGTACTAGGAGCGGTAAGTCCGACAGGCCAACAAATATAAAGGAAAAGTGAAGTGAAGGTGGGGGTAGAGAAAAAGGCATGATTGAAAGGGAATCACACAAGTCTGCAAGTTTAACAACTTACCAGACTAAGGAAAATGACTTGACAATACCAAACATTGTTAAGTTATTTTCCACTTTCAACATTTATTACACACATGGGGACCCACTCAAGATGTCTTACATTGGTTATAAGTGGTGGGCCAAAAAGGGTTAGACACAAAAGAGAAGTGACAAGAACAAATTTTGACATGGAGGGATTGAGTCCCAATAGATGTGATGGAGAAGGCTCCTTTTCCAAACAAAAAATCCCTTTGGCAAAATTATGTGTTACAACAAAGGAGTGAAATCTTTTGGAGGCAAAAATCCAGGAAGGTTTAGATTAGTTAATCAACAATACTAAGTTTTTTCAAATATCAACAATAGCTCAAAAATGTGCGAATCATAAGAATTTTAGAATAGTCATGTGAAATCAAAGAGGTAGTGGTACGTTTATTTGAAAATCTTCTCAACTTGAAGGATCCTTCCCATTTTGTGCTTTAGAATGCTCTTCTTAAGGGGTTCCCTACTTGGATCTCATACAAACAAAACTCATTTTTTATGGGGCCTTTTTAGAAGATGAGGTTGAACCTGCTCTATTCTCAATGCAAAATGACAAAACTCTAGGCCTAGATGGTTTCCCAACTACACTTTTTTAATACTTTTGGCTTGTTGTTGAGAAAGATGTTTGGGAAGTAGTTGAAGCATCTAGGAAATGCAGGAAAATTTTGAAGGACTTAAATGATACTTTCACTGCCCTTATTCCCAAGAATGCTTCCCTATACTCTTACACTGATTTAAATCCAATCTCCTTTTGAAACGTGCTGTATAAAATCACTTTCAAATTTATTCTGCTCAAATTGAGATAACTTATGTCCCTTATCATCTTGACAAAATAAGTGGTTTTTTCCTAGATAGGGCATTTTCAAAAGACAAAATTATCTTGCATGAGATTATACATTCTGTATCGATCAACAAAGCTAAAAATATGTTAGGCAATAAGATATATTAGATTTCCACAACCCATATTAGTAGAATATGAAATGCTTTAGGATATAATTGTGTAAGTTTTTTTACATCATTGTTTCAGATCATAGTCCATGATCCATCATCAAGATTTAGAAAACAAAGGATGATAGGATGGATTGGTGCTTCGATGGTAGTCTTGAGGAAATTTAGGTTCGAAGTTAAGAGGTATTTGTGGATCGTAATTGCATTAGCAATTCTATATTCTCTATCCCTTATAATGGTAGTTCTACAAGATACATTGAAACTTTGAGAGGAAACCAACAAGAGGATCCCTCAACTCCCTTGTTTTCATAATCATGGTAGAAACATTGGGGAGATCTTCTCAAATTGCTAGAATCTTAGGTTGGAGCAAATGTATGAAAGCCATTGTGGACATGGAAGCCTTCTAGCATCAACAATTTGCTGATGGTAGCATTCTTTTTGGGGAAGCTTCTTTGAGAGAAGTATAGGTTCTAAACTTCTGAAGGATATCTTGGACTCCTACACCTTAGCCTCTAGACAAGTCATGAATGATTGTAAATTTGAAACCTTGTTTGCTAATGTTTCTCCTTTATTGTAGGGTAGGATGGAGTAGGTTTTGGATTTTCTATAAGAGCTTTTTCCCAACAAATATCTAGGTGTTCCTTATTTTGTTGGTGTGGGAAAAGCCCTCTTGTGGAGAGTTCTAGTGGGTGCTTTTTAGAGCAAGTTGGCTTATTTGAAAGGGAAATGACTTTCCCTGGCAAGCAAAATTCAAATGTTAAATTCTATTTTCTTTCCTATTCCACCCTATCTAATGCCAATCTTGAAGGTCATTGTTGGTCTCATTAAACATTTTGAAAAAATCAAAAGGAAGCTTCTTTGGCAAGAAACAAGTAAAAAAAGAAAATCCCATTACTAGCATGGGATAAGTTTTGCCCAGTGAAAATTTAGGTGGGGTAGACATCAATGTGTGGAAAAGTAGAATTTGTCTCTAGGTGCAAAGTTGGTTTAGGATGTGCTTTTAGATTAATGCAAAATGGAGCAAGTTAATAATGATCATCATCATTTATGACTGTAACACACCAATTGGTTCAAATGCTTGGAATTTCATGATGACTTGTTTGTCCAATCATCACTAACTACCCTATCTCTAGAAATTAGAAATGGTGATTACCGTACTTTTGAAGAGATTTTTGGGGTGGACGGGTGGGGTCATCCCATATTGGCAAGGGTTCTAGGGATTTTTGAAGTTAGATCTCTCCTCTTTTAGGTTCGGGGTCTTCAGTTATGCAAGTATTAGAATTGCAATCTTCAAATGGGTTTTTAACATTTTGGTGGTTGAATTGAGAGATCTCATTTGCACTCAAACATGTTTTAAAAGTGTTTTCTTGCATTCTTTTTGCAAGGAAGATAAACTTTTATGAGGAAAATGATGTGCTTTGATGGATAGGCTTAAATCTGGTTTTCTTTGTAGCTAAATTGGGATATGCCATTTAGAAGGAGACATATTAGCTCCCTTCTTGGCTGATATCTAAATATTGGACCAAGAATTGTTTGCTGAAATTTGGGGCCTTTCCTTAGATTACAACTCATGGTAATATTGATTCAAGATAGATCACAAAGATGTAGCTTTCAAGGTCCTTCCTATTGTCTTCACTATTGTGAGAATAAAGAATTAGCTTTGTTAAATGCTAGTTATGGCTATGTGCCAAGCTATGATGGTATGGGGCATTGCAAGTTAGTTGAGCATTTTTGGCCGTGGCTTTCCCTAAAGCCCAAATATTTAAGTGTTCATATTTCGAGTCCCTCACTCTTGGTTTGGCATGTATCTAGGAAACTTGGGATAGCAATCTCAGTCGTGGTGTATTCTCATGCGTAGATGGCTCAACTTAGTGGCAGAAGGGTAACAATATGGTACTTGGGTCTTGTGGAGGCTTGGGTACTATTGAAGATCCCTTTAGTTAATATGAGTTTTAGGGGCAATCTCCCTAAGGTTGTAAGAAATAAGGTGAGATGGATTTCTCCTCTTTGATGGTGTGGTCCAAATAATATTTAATGGCACTTTTGGGAGTAGGAAAATCTTGGTAGATTTGGTGCTAGTTATGTTGTTTTATCATGGTGCCATTGAAGAAGCTTTTTGATGGGACAAACAATGAGGCTAAAGCTGAAGGTTGTTATTTTGGGTTTGTAGATAAATTTTTTTTGTGGGCAAATTGAATTTGCTTGGAGGGGGATGCTTATACAATCATCAATGTGCTATCAAATTGCTTTTCTCGGAATTGGAAGAACAACAACATTGTAAGTAAATCCTAGAGTGTTTTTGACAAATTCAAGGAATTATCCTTTTGACATGGCTACTGAGAAGCCAATTTTGTTGTAAATTTTAGGATTGATTTGACAATGAGTTAATAATTATTGATGCTTTGGAAAGTTGGGAAGGACTTTGAAGTGTGTAGGACTTGGATTCCTATAGGGAGTCATAAAGGCTTGAGATTGTTTAATCATTTTTGTGTGTATACTTTGACATCCACTCTTTTCAATATAGCGGGTGACAAGAGGTTGAATTTATAATTGCTCAAGCTCATGGGGACTTTGAAGGACTATATTTTGATAGCTAAGTTTTGAAGTTAGCTCTATAATGTGTCACCCTTTGACACTTGCACTTCATTCTCCCCTCTTTACTCTATGGTGCCAAGTGTGTCTAGCATGGGGCCGTTGAGAAGAGAGAAATGGCTTTCAGAGGGCCTATTACAGATATTTGACTGAAAAAGATCTTTTCTATTTAATCGAGTTAGATTGAAAAAGCAATCGATATAGTTTTGGGGGTCCAGTATATGGAGCTTGACATGAGGAGTTGTGTGAATTCCAAAATGCTCCCTTTCTTTTGTTAAATCTTCTTTAGTTGCTAAAGGTCAAGTTGTAAAAATAGTGGCAGATTGTTTGGGGTGCCTAGAGTTTAGGCTTGATTTACAGGAGAATTTGGAACTTGACTAGGATTTGCAAATGGATGAGCTCCCCATCTTTGGTGTTGAATTCAGGGGTGTAGTGTCTATGGGCTCTTTTAGGGAGCTAAGGAAAAGGTTCATTGTCCTTTTGTAGGAGGTGAGGTGTTTGAAGAACATTGTTGCCATGGGAGACTTAGAAGGTAGTTTTGTTAGGAATGTTGTTGAAGGCTCGTGGCACCCACTTGGTCCCTTGTTGCTTATGTTAGATAGACTATATTGTTTGAGTCAAAGAAGGTGGCTTCATTTCTTATGTGTGTTGCAGGTTTTTCTTTTCTTGCAGCGGGACCCCGTGGCCAATGCCCAAGGGGATGGGGTGATAATATTGGATAACTGAGTGTTTCAGAAGGTACACTTTGCTGATTTTCAGCCCCCTTTTTGTTACTCTGGGGTTGCGTAGTTGTCTAGATGGGTAGGACGGTTCTTAGCTTGCAATTTAAATAATGGATTGCCCTATTTTGCTTGTTGTCATAAAACCTTTGGGCAGATGTATTGATCTGAGAGTAGTGGCTTTTTTAAAGTTTAATGTAATTGAAACGAACCATTATCCAAAAAAGGTCTTGTAATTACCACCTTTTACTTGACTGTTATAAAGAAGTGAATATGTGAAACCCATCACTTGATAAACACAACTTTTCTGCTTGACAATTTGTATATCCCCTTTTGTAAATGCCTTAGTTTTTGCCCTAAATCACGAATTCCAAATAGAACAAGAAATAGAATGGAATTAATAACGTCTACATACCCAGTTGAGATATTGCACCATGTTAGGAAATCATTGAAACATAATCCACAAAATAGATCTTCCTTGTTAGAGACCTTAAAAGCATAGATCATTTCAATCAGGGTTAGGAACATTAATAAAATCATAAGATATATTTAATTTATTAAGGGAGTTCAACTATAGGAGAGCTAGAATAAGTGGCATATTAGGGTGCCTTAATCAATACTCTACCCTAGGCCCAAGAGCAGATGCCATCCCTCTTGGCCTTATGTGGCCCTTGCCATCCATATGAGGGGGTGTACCTAGTGAGGTATCCATAGCCGATCAATCCTCTATTGTGAAAACCCGAAGTCCTCGTAATGTTGAATTTCAGTTTGTAGTCACACTCTTGCTGTTTGTTTTTGGTTTTTTCTGAGTTTTATAAATTTTTTGGAGTTTTTGATGTAAAAAGCAGATGCAACTAGAAACATAGAAATTAAATGCAGGAAAGGAATAATAACATGCAACCTCATAAGATATATATTTTATTTATTTGAAACCCTTGAATACACATGCATACTCGGGAATGAAATACTTAGTCTTCTTATGCTTCTACCGGCAAAAAGCAACTGCTGTAAGGTTCAATTCTCATCTACAACTAAAAATAATTCCTCCAAAATGATGCCAATGTCTTCCAAATGATCCCATGGCCTTCCTGAAAATTTCTTGAAAATTATTTAGCCTTGACCAAAAATCATCCTCAAACCCTAGGCAACTCCTTGCTGTAATAAATGATTGCCAAAAAGCAGCTGTACAACCTGGAAATGAATGCCAACAATGACCAATATGCAGCCGTCCAACCCTTTAACTGAAACCTGCAAGATGATTAATATTTCTCTGTAATTTCTTCTTCTAATCTGCACAATCTTGACCTTTGAGTGAAGCCAATAGATAAGCAATCTTCAGCTGATATCTCACAACCTCAGAAAGCTGATACAATGAAGAAGTGACGCTCTCCAATGCCGAAAAAGCTCTGGAATTGCAAATTCCCTCGTCCCTGCTCTCCAATGCTTAGTAAATTCATGAAAAGAGTTTGTCAAATGCCAAAAGAATGAATTCAATTTTTTTCCTTTGGAAGTCTTTACATTCCCTCAAGAAGTCAAATTTCCCCAAAAAGCATTTTAATAACATTAAAATGTTATTTCATTAAAACTTAGGAAAAACATTTAATATTTCATTAATTGGCCTTTATAATTAATTCCTCAAATGGCCCCCTTTTAATGATTACTTGACCCTTCAACTTAAGTTTTATTATAAAGTTGAGTTATAACTTTATAATAAACCATTAAATGATTTTAATATTAAATTGGTCACCAAAACATCAATAACTCCCAAAGCCGTCTGAAACTGGAGTCCATCCTGTAATTTCCCATGTGACCAGAAACTCTAGTAAAAATACTCACAGAACTTGATATAAATAGAAAATATGAAGAACTAAGTTTCAATAACACATTCCAAGCCAAAACTGCATCCACTGAGCTCCGGAGATGGAGTCAATCCATCTTCTGACTAGGTCTTTGCCCCCAACTAACCCTCTATCTATCCTCGTTAGCCTATGAGGGTGGGGTCACAATAATAGGCTAATCCCTCAAACTCTAATGCTCATGAGAATGGGGACATTACAGTCCGCCCTCCCTAAGATTGCTTGCCCTTAAGCAATCACCACTGCAAAGAAACTCCATTGCAAGGAAAGTCCAAAGGAAGAGTGAGCAATGTACCGCACTGAAACACAACTACAACACCAACATAACCACAACTACATAGGAATAAACAACAACCCATCTGTCCAGTCTCTGTGCACTGAATTTGTACATATGAAACAAATCATGTACATGAGGATCGAAAGTGAAACTGTAGGTAATCATCACCTTGTACACACTGCAATACCTCCCAGTGAACCCCGAATGGAGTTCTGATGCACGTGAAGTATCCCATAAAACACCAAAAAGTGTCCAACAAAATATGCCTGGATCCCATATCTTGAATATAAGCCTACCAAGAAGAACAACCTCAGACTTTTGTTGCGCTAATCTAATCACAATGTCACCATACTACAAATAGTGAAACAATCCAATGGGACCCTTCCAACCTGCAGTCCTAACCCTATCACCATTTGGATCCCAGTATAAACGAAACTCACATCCATCCATCATAAGGAGGTAAGAATATTTGGTAGCACCTGCTACACCAAATCTCACACTACACTCTTTCAGTCCCCAATGGATGTGAAAACTAACCAAGCCATCATGCCCAGTGACACTATAATCACCCTGTAACCTTATATCCATAAGAAATTCATGTGGTCTATGTAATGTCCCCTTTCTCTAAGCCATTTTTTTGATGCATCATTAGCCCTTTTTGCCCTGGTCTCACGGGCTAACTAGGACAGTACAGGGGTTAGTGTGAGTTTTGGCCTAGGCACTTCCGGTTCCAGGCCAATTGGAATAGTTTTACCAAGGTTCCTTGATACTTACTATTTATAGCAAGTCAGCAGGGTTCAGTCTTTTGGCATTTTCAGTATTGGACTTGGAGCGTATCGCCGAGAGCTTTCCGGCAAGCTATCACACATCGTCTTCCGAGTTCGTTTGATCATCCATTTTAATGCCAGAAGATTTAATAGTCTATTTTTATGCCACTTTATTATTAAATGGATATATTGATTTAAAGTGGTTTAATTAAGACATAAAGTGGAAATATGAAAGGACAGAGAAGGGGAAAATGAAGAGTCACAGCTTGTTTCTTTAAAAGAGGGAAAGAAGACTCATTTGAGGGATGCTTGGTTACTAATTTGGATTTTGTCTCTTGGAGATATTGGGAAGCTTTCAGCTTTTGAATTCAGCCTTGAGGACGAAAACCCTTTTGGCTTAAAGGTGGATTGGACGTAGCCCCAATTCATCAGCAGAGTGTTCATTGCAGAGTTCACCATTGCACTTCCAGGTTCATGTTATCCGATCTCACTGTTGCATACTGTATTTCAGATTGGATTTTCTTTTAATTCCATTGTTGTTGTATTGCTATTGTATAATGCAATAACAATTTCTGAGGGTTTTATTGGAGTATATTGCTGGTTATTTCTGGTATTTTTTCTATACGATGCAAGTTATATCAGTGTAAATTGTGGAAATATTTTTGAGTTGTTTGAAAACAATATCCCACCCGGGATATTATAGTGGTATCAGAGCTGGTTTTCTTGCCAGCCCGTGGAGTTTTAGCAGAGACAAATTTACAGAAGGGTTTTCCTGCCAACCTGTGAGGTTTTGTGATTAACAGAAAAGTGCACTTTGATTGCCTGGTTGAATTTTGAGACGGCTACGTTGGAATATAAATATAGATCATAACCTTGTGGGTATTCTTTTATTGGCATAGAACTTGAATTCATTTGGCAAAGAGCTTAAATTGGCAGAAGTTTTTTTATTTGACGGGTGAAGCTTTATCTTTGCCGTTTCATTGTGATATTATATCGCAGTCAATATGGGGTGTATCTCTTTTCTGTGTGGCAAAATACTCAAACAATTGGAATATTTTTCGCAATTTTGAGGATTGGTGTAATGTTTTAATGTGGGGCCGACTCTTATTTGGTTTTCTTAAGTCGACATTGGAAATCTTTTCTTTGCCGTAGCTTGAAATTTCCTATTGCAGTGAATAAATCAATTTGGGCAAAACTATAGTTTGATAATATTATCTCAAAGAATGTATTATAACATTTTGGGGCCCGATTGTTTTATTCGGTTCTGAAGATTAAAGCTCATATTGTTCGGTGAAATAATATGGTTGAGTGATTATATTTTTTCGGCTAGAGACTATAGTAAAGCGGTTTAATATCTGATGGAAATATTATTGAATAGAAATATTCTGTATGAAATGGTTTTCTTGGCACGGGCTATTCACATGCCAAGTGCTCTGCGCGTTCTGAGTATCTCGAGTCGTGGCGACAGATTAAAATTAAATATTAAGCTGTGGATATATGGAGTAGACCTTAGAGACTGTGGATTTTTTTTGCATTAATGGACTTGTCTGGGCGGAATACATTACTGGCATTGTTTGGCTTTGTTGAAGCCACAAGTATTTGTTGAGTCGTGAATCCTATGTCAAGGGATATATTGAAACTAACAGGAAACATTACCGCTGATAGAGGCTCTACTCATTGTTGTATTAGAATACACTGTTGCAAATATTGGGATTTGATTTTGAAGAAAAAAAAATAGGACGACACTTGAAGACTTTGTGCAAGCTTTTGTCGTGGATGTATTTGGGAGTCGTTTCTCAATAAGTAGTGCAAGCTCCTCACTGGTATACTGGAAACTATTGTTGAGACTCGTACATTCGCATTGTTTCAAAACAACCCAAGGATATCTATGAAGGAGGTTCTTGTAAATGTGAAACCGTTTCTTCAGCTGGCTATTGCGATGCTATCGTGGCTGTGAACTTAGGAACAAACATTGTCGTGGTCGGGTAGCATCCACTGTGTATGCATCGTGAGCGCTTTTTAATATTCATCAGTGGCCATAAGAGATAGTTCGGCATAATTATTTAGGAATTATTACCGCCATGGAGGAATAAATTTTGATTATATGCTAAGTCTGTGTAGCGCATGGTGAAGAAAAATCATCCGGAGCGATTCTATATTTCCGCATGAGTATTGTCAAGCCTGTGTTTGGGAGTAGTCGAACTGGAGGAACATGCTGTGAATGTACTGGGAACCAAACGACACCGCTGGAGCCGGATATAACCATTCTGTGAGGATATTGATTCATGCATGAAAACACATCTTCTGCAGTCATTTCCAGAACGAGAGTGATTGCATTGGAGTAATAGCAACAACTAAAGGAAGTAGCATAGCAAAGCAGTTGGCAGCTCAATTTATTCCACGCTTCTTCAAGCATTTTCCGAATCTCAATGCTGATGCCATAAGTGCTCTTTTTGATTTATGCAAAGAAGATGAGTTGGGAATTAGAGTGCAGGCAATCCGTGGACTTCCTCTTCTTTGCAAGGACACCCGGAGCATGTACCAAAGATTGTTGATGTTCTTGGTCAGCTACTTTTAGTAGAGGAAAACCTGGAGAGGGATGCTGTACAGAAAGCACTGATGTCCATTTTTACGGCAGGACACTAAAGCATCTTTGACAGCCCTCTTTAAACACAGAGTGCTCTAATGAGAATATTCGTGAGAGTACTGAATTTTGTGAAGGATGAGGTGTCTCCTCTCAAGGCAGCGCTGTTGAAGCCACAAGAAGAAATGGAAAGGCATGTTACTGATTTGATCAAAAAGAGTTTGCAAGATGTTACCGGTGCAGAGTTCAAGATGTTTATGGATTTAGTTTTTAAGAGTCTGAGTATATTTGGTGAAAAGGCTCTACCAAAGCGTGTGCAAGAGCTTATAGAAATTTTTGAAGAACAATAGCAGGAGTTTTTTGGATTAAATTTGGTAGTAGCAGCCACGCAGAATCCTATAGGAAGTCTGATTGTGAACACTTCAGGGATTCTGGCAACTGATTGTGAACCATCTGTTATATCAGGTATTTGTTATTGCTTTTGTCAATGTCTCTCTTGTTTCTCTGAGATGCTGAAGTGGTTTAAACAAAAAAAAATCAAATCTATCAATTATTGCAACCAAAGTATTTGCCTTAATTCCTGAAATCTGAAAGCGGCCAAAATAAAGAAAATAAACTCTGTTTAGGCAGTCCACTACAGCGGTAGACAATGGAAAATATGAAAAGCACTGTGTTCTCAAAAGAATTTAATGACACCTCTTATGGTGAACAGTTAAGAGATTTGTAGAAAGAAATTGAAATAGGGAATGAATTATATTGCATTGGATGGCAATTGGAGAGTATGAAATTTATGGGAGGTGTGCTTGTCAAATTGGAAGAGATAGATTCATATTTATCTAGGATAGACCAGATTGATTGTAGGCTCCTCAATTGGTCTTTGCAGTCCTCAATGGTTGCTTTAGTCCAACACAGGTTTATGGAACATCCTCATAAAGATGTTAGGCTTGTAGTCGCTTCATGTCTCAAAGAGATCACACGGATTACAACTCCTATCACACCTTATGCTGATAACATTTTAAAGCAGGTATTACAGCTGATTGTGGACAATTTAGGTGGACTAAATAATGCCAAAGGTCCTACCTTTGGTAAGCAGACAAAATCTTGGAACTAATGGCAAAAACTAGAATTTTCATTCCCATGTTGAATCTCGGTTGTGGAAAAATGATTCAACAGTTATTGCAGTGCCTCTTAAGTAATTTCAGCAAGCATCATCCAGACAATGTGAGGGCTTGCATAAAAACTATCATGTCCTTAATCTTACATGAGGATGATGACATATGTAAGCAATTACAATCAGAATTGTTGGCAATCTGGAGAGGAGAACATAAGATCTCACCCATGGCATATGAGCTCTCAACTAAATTGATTGAGCATAAGGTTGAAAAGCTCAAGGATTTTATGACTGAAAATGAGCTAAAATCAGTTGGCATACAAGTTGCGGGAACTCCGAAAATGAGCAAGAACCAAATAAGAAAAGGGCAGATTTGTTTCACATGCCAGGAGGCCTGGTCACTTGAACATGTTTGCGGTATTATTCAGGGAGAAGCTATATTGCAGCCAAGTAGTGATGAAAATGTAGCTTTGAGTTCAACTCTTACAGGGCATGATGAAGGCACAAAGGAAAATAGTTTCCAATCAGCCAAGGTGGTTAATGTGGAGGAAGAATCAATCATCACAGGTGAGGAGTATTCAAAACTCTACTTTGGTGACTTAGAAGCTGAAATTGACAAAATTTTGGTTAAGGATTGTGACAACCAGTTGGATGCCTTTAACAGTTCATGTCATGAGGAATTGTTGGATGACGTAACAACAACCCTACCGCTTCATACAAATCAGTTTGAGGCCTATGATGACAATGATAACATCTGTGAAGGATATGAGGAATCATGTGTTCTTTATAGCAGCAAATCACTTATGCATGATGATGATTTGGATGACCAATCAGAAAATGCATTTCAAAATGACAATGATGAGAAACATGCTTTGAAGAATCAGTTGAAAGTTAATGATGATGCCGTTGTTGCAGCTCTTGCACATCATGATAGCACTCACAAGATTATTGAAAATCTTTACAGGAAGGCTCGGATGGAAAAAAGACAAAGTGGTATAGGGAGTGAATCTTATGTTACTGATTTACAGGGGGTCAAAACAGCTTTTGAGATTTGGAAATCAGAATATTTATGTTTACTTTCAGACCTTGATTATTTGTTATAGGTTGCTGAAATATATGCTGAACAATTGAGGGAGAAAGAGGATGAGGTTAATAAGCTCAATAGGGAGCTTAATGTTGCTCAGGAGACATTAGAGCACACACAAATTGCTCTTCAGGAAGCGAAAAATCGGATGGTTGCCACTAATCAATACAAGGGACAAGAGGACAAAGGAAGGTCTGAGTTTTTTCAGGAAGTGATTAAGGAACTTGATAGCATACAATAGACTTATGACTTGGATAGCTGTCCCAAAAGATCAAGCAACAAATTTTTGGATCAGCCAGAACTTTATTACGAGCTGGATAACTTTCAGTTGGTTGACAATTTCTTGTTTGAAGTGGATGCTGATTCGACATTTGATAATCCCCTTTTTGAGCTAGATGAGGAAGATATTTCCAATTCACATGATAAGGATGAGATTGCTTGCAGGATTAGGGATCCAGGTACAGTTACTAGTGATGAGTCTTGGTCACAAGACTGGAGTGACAGAGTGATTTCAGCTATTGAGCAGTTTGATTCCTACATCAGCAGTTCAAGATGGGCGGTTATGTCTTATTGTAGGATGGGTGATATGCTTTTCCTCTAGTTACCTCTTACTAATGGAGGGTTGTCTAGTATTGATTGCAACTTGAGACATTTCTATTCACGCATATTTGGTGATCGTGTCAGCCTAATCATTTGGGATCCTGGTATTAGTATAACTGATGCATTGCTGATTTGGGGGAGTAATGAGCGGCTTCACCTTTCAGGACATGTTGTTATCAGAATAATACAACAGAGTGGGGCAAGTCCCTTGAGGCTGGTATGGGATCAGGGTATTTTAGTCACAGCATGCAGATGCAAATTGCTTGAGGACAAGCAATCTTTGGGAAGGACGACTGTAATGTCCCCTTTTTCTAAGCCATTTTTCTGATGCATCGTTAGCCCTTTTTGCCCTGGTCTCACGGGCTAACTAGGATAGTACAGGGGTCAGTGTGAGTTTTGGCCTAGGCACTTCCGGTTCCAAGCCAATTGGAATTGTTTTGGCAGGGTTCCTTGATATTTACTATTTATAGTAAGTCAACAGGGTTCTATCTTTTGGTATTTTCAATATTGGGCTTGGAGCGTATTGCTGAGAGCTTTCCGGCAAGCTATCACACATCATCTTCCGGGTTCGTTTGATCATCCATTTTAATGCCAGAAGATTTAATAGTCTATTATTATGCCACTTTATTATTAAATGGATATATTGATTAAAAGTGGTTTAATTAAGACATAAAGTGGAAATATGAAAGGACAGAGTAGGGGAAACTGAAGTCACAGCTTGTTGCTTTAAAAGAGGGAAAGAAGACTCATTTGAGGGATGCTTGGTTATTGATTTGGATTTTGTCTCTTGGAGATACTGGGAAGCTTTCAGCTTTTGAATTCAGCCTTGAGGACAAAAACCCTTTTGGCTTAAAGGTGGATTGGACGTAGCCCCAGTTCATCAATAGAGTGGATTCAGTGTAGAGTTCACCATTGCACTTCCAGGTTCATGTTATCCGATCTCACTGTTGCATACTGTATTTCAGATTGGATTTTCTTTTAATTTCATTGTTGTTGTATTGCTGTTGTATAATGCAATAACAATTTGTGAGGGTTTTATTGGAGTATATTGCTGGTTATTTCTGGTATTTTTTGTATATGATGCAAGTTATATTATTGTGTAAATTCAGGAAATATTTTGGAGTTGTTTGAAAACAATATCCCACCCAGGATATTACAGTCTAGAAGTAGAAAACCCTGCTGGATACATAATAGTATGATGGATAATTGACAGCTGTCCCTGTAAGTAATCTCCCTCTAACAACTGAGTCGGGTACTTGTAACCACTAATTCCATCTTTTAAAGATGGTGAATATCCATCCCATAGAGGATGGTATGACTTTGAAGCCAATCTACACTGATGCATCATAAAGTCCTCCACATGTGGATCAAAAGTAAAATGATGAGCACTCCTCACTAACAACTCGAGAATCAGAAGATGGCTCCAATCTCTGACCCCAAACAGTTGGTTGGGCAAAGCCTCCATTAACCCTCTTTGCAAACCCAACCACAAAATCTCTAAGAGGAAGCATTTTAATCAGGCTATCTACAATTGCTCCCGCCAAATGCTGAATGCTGCGAGAACCTCAGATGAGAGTATCCTCAATGACTCCTAATAGTCCCTCCTGAAACTCCGAAGTCTCAAGCAAGTACTCAATAAATGAATCTGTGCAGTAAAAACAATATGAGGTAAAATCAACTTGTTCTCCTGCAACCCTCAACAGATCTCTCTGATGCCGTGACACTAGCTGTCTACCACCATCAACTGCATGAGATGAATTAACTGATTTGCTTCCAAGGGAGGGAAACAAATCAACGTGAGAGCCATACTCCCAACCAGATAACACTGTGCAAGTCCCCTGTGAAGATGGAGTAGTGTTGTCTACTAACACAACTCTCTGGAGAATCCACAACTGCCCCATAAGAGCTATCAATAATCTGACTTGCATCCTCTGACATAGTACTAACCTTAGGAGAACTTGATGCAATGAGTGGCTCTCTACTGCTCTCAACCAGAGTACTCATCCCAGCTGGGACTACTGCACCTGTATCAACAATGGATGTAGCCACATCCTCACTACAACTCGTGGAAATCAAATCATTACCAACTGCCACTGTGGGAAACTGTATTGTAATTGCAAATGGTGAAGGTTGTGGTTTGCTCAACTCCATAGTGACCTCATCTAACTGTGACTGTGACTCCTAAAGGGCCAACTGGGTGCTCTCCAAAGAATGCATAGCCACCCCTAACTCACGAGTGAACTCATCTACCTCCTCTTCTTTTCCCTTCAGTGCATCATAGCAAATGCAACCCCACTCGAGAAGGTAGTCCCTATCAACAAGTAGTTGCAAGTAATTATGTTTCATTATCCTGATAGCTTCTCGTAATGAATGGAACTCTGCAAGGGAAAGGCCACTATCACCGTGCTCATCTGACATAGGTGTACCCCAACCAAATATAGCTAACATCTGACGAGCGGCAACAAAGTGCTCTATGGCTGTATCAATCATGCTATCATTGACCTTAAGTTGCCCAACCAAATGATGAGGAATCTGAAACCAATGACTCCCATGCAAGTGTTCTGACCCAAAATCTACATTTTGGTATGAGGCTGTATCCACATCACTCACCTTATGTTTAGCAGCAACTTGTGTGCTATCAACTTCACCCACAATATCATCAATGGTATTGCTGCTATGTACTTCAAAGGATGGCTCAACTAGCAAGGTAGAAGCTGTTGTTATGTCAATATCTTCACACACTTCCGTTGCCAAAGTTGTATTATGTCCATTTGGGGCACGATCCTGGGATTCAATGCCAACAAATGAATTTTCTAATTTGTTTTTTAAGGTCTGATATTAAAAATCAGCCTCATTGTGGCATGAATCATCATCATAAATTGTATCATTAGTAACCAAATCTTGAGTACCAACATTCGACAACTCCAACATAGCATCACCCACATGTGAAATCTATGTTGTCTCATGCTGATGCAAACATAACTCACTGCTGTCATGAAAATCAGAATTGTTATGGGTCATATTTTCCAAGCAATCTTCAGGTTTGACACTCCCATCTTGCGTGTCAATACTCAAGGGGACTGCCACAACATCCTTTGCACTTTCCATGACATCAACACCATCATTACGTTCAAGCAAGGGACTACTGTTATAGAAATCATAATTTTTATTGTGAATGATAACAACTTCTTGAGTGCCAATAATCACCACATTCTTCACAAATCTCACCTCCTTTTCATGTACTTGCTCCTCAATCAAATAAGGTTTCAGCTTGTCTCCACACTATTCAAAAACATTGCACACCAAAACATAAGCAGCTGCAGAAGTTAATTTCTCACGCCTGCATACTGCTAGAAGAAGTGTCATAATGGGCTGAGATATGCTATCAATGTTATCCATGATGGCGATCATGATATCTCTCATGTAGTCTTGTATACACTTGCCATGCCCCAAACTAATGGACTCTACAAAAAGCCTGAATAACTGCAACACAAGATCATGTTGGTCATAATTAAGCATGGCAACACATGATATAACTTGTGCCATTAGCTCTAAGACCTTAACCTTCTGTGCATAGGTAGGATTCCCAATGTCTCCAATCCCAACCATACAATCAATGATCAGCTGAAAAACCTCTCTCATGGTGTTACCAGAATAAGGAACCAGAGGAACTATGATCCTCATGAACTGATTGTAGCATAGGGCAATAGCAAGCCTGATTTCACTATCATGATGCCTCAAGTACCTATGCTCACCCAAGATTGTCACTGCAGGACCCATTGCTATCTGAAGCACTGCTGAAGGTGAATGCCCTACCGTACTTAAACTTTCTTCAAGCCTTCTAAGAATACATAATGTATCATACTTGGACTGTGGAATCTAACCAAGTTTCTCAACTTGTTCATATATTGTCTCGCTAACCAAATTCAATCACCAGACACAATTTGTTTGTCCCATGATTTAACTCTTGACTGGATAACCAAGGAACTGAAAATGCAAGAGTGCTGATCACTCAAATGTATCAAATGTATGCTCAATAAAAAAATAATTCAAACCCCAGCAGGATGGCAGGAAACCGCTCTGATACCACTGTGAAGACCCCAAGTCCTCTTAATGTTGAATTTCAGTTTGTAGTCTCACTCTTGTTTGTTTTTTTGTTTTTTTCTAAGTTTTATAATTTTTTTGGAGTTTTTGATATAAAAAGCAGATGCAACTTAAACATAGAAATTAAATGCAGGAAAGGAATAATAACATGCAACCTCATAAGATATATATATTACTTATTTGAAACCCTTGAATACACATGTATACCCGGGAATGAAATGCTTAGTCTTCTTATGCTTCTACCGGCAAAAAGCAACTGCTATAGGGTTTGCTTCTTATCCACAACTGAAAATAATTTCTCCAAAATGATGCCAATGTCTTCTAAATGACCCCACAACCTTTCTGAAAATTTCTTGAAAATTATTTAGCCTTCCTTGACCAAAAATCGTCCTCAAACCCTAGGCATCTCCTTGCTGTAATAAATGATTGCCAAAAAGCAGCCGTATATCCTGGAAATGAATGCCGACAATGACCAATATACAACTGTCCAACCCTTTAACTGAAACCTGCAAGATGATTAATACTTCTGTGTAATTTCTTTTTCTAATCTGTACAATCTTGACCTCTGAGTGAAGCCAACAAATAAGCAATCTTCAACTGATATCTCACAACCTTAGAAACCTAATACAATGAAGAAGTGACGCTCTCCAATGCTGAAAAAGCTCTGGAATTGCATAAACCCTCGTCCCTGTTCTCCAATGCTCAGTAAATTCATGAAAAGAGTTTTGTCAAATGCCAAAAGAATGAATTCAATTTTTCCTTTGAAAGTCTTTATAATCCCTCAAGAAGCCAAATTTCCCCAAAAGCATTTTAATAACATTAAAAATGTTATTTCATTAAAACTTAGGAAAGACATTTAATATTTCATTAAAATTTGCCTTTATAATTAATTCCTTAAATGGCCCCCTTTTAATGATGACTTGACCCTTCAACTTAAGTTATATTATAAAGTTGAGTTATAACTTTATAATAAACCATTAAATGATTTTAATATTAAATTGGTCACCAAAACATCAATAACTCCCAAAATACTCAGTATTTTGCTATGCCATCTGAAGCTAGAGTTCATCCTGTAATTCCCCATGTGACCATAAATTCTAGTAAAAATAGAAAGGGTCCATCTCTATTATTCCCAAAATTTGCTCTAAATAGGAAATATGAAGAACTAAGTTTCAAGAACACATTCCAAGCCAAAACTGCATCCACTGAGCTCTGGAGAAGGAGTTAATCCATCTTCTGACTAGGTCTTTGCTCCCAATTGACCCTCTATCCATCCTTGCTAGCCTACAAGGGTCACAATAATAGGCTAATCTCTCAAACTCTGATGCTCATGAAAATGGGGACATTACATCTACCCTAGGCTCAAGAGCGGATGCCATCCCTCTTAGCCTCATGTGGCTCATGCCATCCATATGAGGGGGTGTACCTTGTGAGGTATCCATAGCTAATCAATCATCTACCCTAGGCTCAAGAGTGGATGCCATCCCTCTTGGCCTCATGTGGGCCTTGCCATCCATACGAGGGGATGTACTTAGTGAGGTATCCATAAACGATCAATCCTCTAGCCTAGGCCCAAGAGTGAATGCCATTGCTCTTGGCCTCATGTGGCCCTTGCCATCTGTATGAGGGGGTGTGCCAAGTGAGGAATCCATAGGCGTTCCCCTCTTCCATTACCACCCTTATCCTCCTTCCTATGATTAGAGTTCCTTATCATAATGAACAACCAAGGTAAGGGTTTGAGGAAACCACAATAGGGTGTCCGAAGCATCCTTCCCTTCTAAACCCAAGAGCTGGGCATCCTTGTGCCCCCTTGGCCTCACGGGACTATCCGTCACCACTATGAAGTGGCGTGCTTAGAAGAGGACCTCATAATAGTTTCTCCCTCCTTGTACTCCGTTATTATCTCTACGATGTGTTATTATAGCAAACATATAAGAGTTCCACATTATTGCATATATTCTTTTAATAAAAGGTCACTTAATAAAATTGTCATATTCATATACATTATTCATAAGCAAGAAATCATAAATAAGACCCACTATGCTCTTACTGTAAGAACTGATACTTCATATCATTTTATAGATAATATTCAGATTCTCTATACTTGAGTGAGATCGCTGTAAGACAGTTCTGTTTGGTTCAATCTGCTCTTATAGGTCCTGCTGCTTTATCCATCATTGCCCTTTATATCTGCTCTAAATAGGAGTTGTATACCGTAATACCCCTCCTTCAATATGGTCTTCAATATCTATATCCTTGTCTCTTTGAAAGGAGATGCCCTTTCGAAATTGTTGTCCTTTTGAAAAGGTCACAACCTCTCTTAATCGTGCCTCTTCAAGTCCAATCGTTAATGATCTGCCTGATTCCTTTCTTGGTCCCCACTTAAGGGTCTATAATATTTTAATCACTGAATTTATTAATGATAATCGTTTGCCCTTGGAAATATAAGTACTGTCTTTAATAATGAATCACTATTTATCATAATTTGAATGTTGCCTCTTATCATTGCTGCTGTCCACTGCTTATAGCAGATCACTTCTAAATCACAGCGTCTTCTTTTTGTTCTCTGATTTGATTATTACCGCCTTTCATTTGCTTTCTTATTATATTTCATTCACAATTCCCCTTTCTATCTTCCTCTTATGCTCCTTTTTATATCTTATGAAATGCCCAAGAGACATGTCTCTATCAAGAGGGACGACTTCACTAAAGGAGGTGACGGGTCGTCCTTAACTATGATTTATTTTACTTCATTTTAATTTCTTCAAGAGGACGACAAGACAAGGAGGGTTGGCGTGAAGTAAATATTAATTTAATCGATATTACAAATATGGTTGGCCAGATTTTAACCATGAAGGAGATCGGCTTCTTTAAGTAAATTGTTACCCTTCTAATCTAGTCGGCCTTCATTATTTGTAAAGGCTGCGTTTTGTTTTTATAAAGCTCCGATCCTGGTGGTGGATGACACACTTTCACCTCCACTTGTTGGTATTGTTCCAAAGCAGCCTCTATCTCCCATGGCAAGTTCACACGAAAATATTTGATACACTTTTTTGTCTCTAAAGATACTTAACTTTCCTACAAGAGAAGAAGCCAGGGCTCAAACAAATGGCTGTATAAAAAGTTTGGTTGAAAGCCTTAACAATTTTTCTAAAAGAACTTCTTGGTAGTGACATTTGCATTTGAAGGAAGATTAAAAAAAAACATTTAAAAGAAACTAAACGTTTTCACTTCTTGTTGCTAAACATATTACTATTAGCATACAGAAGTATGATTTAACATGATTCAGACCACATGAGAATTAAAATATACAATATGAAGTATGCTTCGGCTACTTTTTGTTCTAGTCACTAGGTGCAAGTGTAGAGGCATTTGTCTAATAAGCTAATACTAAAACATGATCATGAGAATCAGATCACTGCTTCTAAATAATTGAGTTCAATCTGCTATTTCTGCTGATTAGTTGACGATTAAAGGTTACAAGTTATTTCTTTGTCATTAATTCATGGGTGGCTAAAGCACATACTTTGTCATTAAATGTGAAAAGCCACACACACACACACACACATATATCTGTTCTGATATTTTGCATCTAGATGTTTAAGCCTTTTTAGGTCATGCCGAGATATAGAACATATCCATACATCTATCCTCAAGATTTCAGGATTCTCAGAGCAGCAGTTAGGTCCCCTAGGGATTGCTGTAGAGCTTCTCAAAGTGCTCTAGGGAAGGCTTCAGTGGCTAAAGACAAATTCATGTTGTCATTCCTTGAGTCCATTGGATTGGGTTTTGAGTCTTTTGTGCTAGCATTTCTTTGGTCCAAATTTTTAGGTCCTCAGATCTTCGTAGTAATAGTTATGTGATTCAATGCTCACAACTATCATTTTTTTTTATCCTCAACAAATCTCATCATTAACAGTCCTGCTGAATATCTGATTCACCAACCACATCATTTACAACCATCCTAAACATCTGTAAAGAACCCAACTTGGCTACAATTTTAATAACTCCAACTTCTTAACAAATTCAGAATTTAAGCATTTTAGCAAACACTTTGCAGGCAAGCTCAGATAGTTCTTAATAGAATTCCCTTTACAAGATACAAATATTTGACGAATTCTGGAATTGCTCTTTATCTATATATTCATTTCACTTGCATTTCTTAAATCCAATACATAACAGTTTATTCAAAACATAAACTTGCGGAATTCTGGAAAATGAATTTATAAATCTAAATCCACGAAATTTAATTATTGAGGAACCTGTCCAGCCAAACTAAAACGTAGCTCCAAGAATACAAACGCTGCTCTCACAAAACCAATCAGTCCAGAAATAAATTGCAGATTGATACAATACTTCAGCCCTTGC
>MU227475.1:2292437-2323032 GCA_018584345.1 Thuja plicata | reverse complement strand
AATGAAATCATTCCTTCTGCAACTTCTGTCTAGTTCTGCAAGATAATCAAAACAATTACAGGAGAACATAATTATATAAGTAAAATTTATAGCAGCAGCAGAGTAAATATCCACTCGGGATATTTCATCCCAAGAGGCAGGCGGATTCCACTATATCTTTGGGATTTTTCCTTGCTCTTTCACCGTGTTAATCTTGCCTTACAAATTCACTTATCTTCTTCATGCTCAAACTACTCTCTATTCATTTGGTTTCAAGCACATCCTTTGTGTCATATTGATCTGATTATGCTCTCGCTTTGCGAGTCTTGATGAAGAAGGCGGAAATTTCATGTTGGTTGGGATTGAAAATCCCAAGAAGGGAGCGGATTCCGCCCCTTCCTTGGGGTAAATTCTCATTCACTATTTCAACTTCACATCATTTCACACCCATTCATCCCAATCAACACTCCGATTTGGTCTCAAAGACAAGTTTCATTCTTAATCTGATCTGAATTGTGCATTTTTGAAATCTGATTTCTCATGTTCTCCCGAGGATTTGATCCCTATATCCTATAACAAGTTGATCTTGTACTGCCAAGTCCCAACTCTTGGGCAGAAAATGCAGGTGTGTTAAAAATTTGCATCAAGGAAGGAGGGCGGAATTTGAGGCTGTGCTGGGACTGAATTCCAAGGGGCAGGTGGATTTCGCCTTGCCCTTGGGATTTTACCTTATGTTCTTCATCCCAAACTTAGTCATTTTTATGCCTTCGCAAGCCCCATCCATGCTTGGTGATCCCTTATTTGAAATGGAGTTGTGAAATGCTGTTGTTTTGGCCTCCAATTTCCTTCCACCTAATCCCTGATCTGAATGTTGGTATCACACACTTGTGCATCCTTATCTCGCTCTCCCTTTGTCAACTCATTTGAGGAAGACTTCACCTTTAGCCTAGGGACCTGACTGACTTCATGCTCTTTCTGATTTGGAGACCTGAAAATGTTGCCAACTAAAACCACCTAAGACCACTAACCTACCCCAAAGCAAAAAGAGGGGGTCCCTATTTGCAATGGGGCGATGGTGTGAAAACCTCACAACAATGCCATAATTAAACTGAGAGCTTCTATATAACCACCCTTTTTTTATAGCGGGAAACATAACAATGTTTCCTTTGTTGCAAGATGTTTGAATGTTTGCAGATTATATTGCTTCTTTGTTGTTTAGGCCAAGTGCCTAATCACACAAAATCATGTGAAGAATTTTACAAATGAAACAATGATACAAAAATCCACTTAATAAAGGCAAAGTCCATACAAGCAGAAGATTATTAGGCTACCCAAAAATGAGTTTGGTGAACTTGAAGGAATTCATGTTGCCTATGAAGCTACATTGGGGTTTAAATCAAGCTGGGAGCATTTAGTCTTGAATGCTTATCTTGGAGTTAATAATTCATCCAAATGGTCTTTTGAAGTGAGCGATTTCAAAGCTAAATCAGATAGCAAAACTCAGGAATTGAGAATGAAGCCCATCTGCTTTATAAGATTCAAGTTCATAGACACAGCTTGTCCTCAATTGTCTGCCACGATTTCTGTATCAAGGTTGGGGAGTCTAAAGGTCAATATTAATGCCAGTTACTGAAAATTTGCAGCAGTCTTTGGACAAAAGTTAACCCCATTATATTATCCATGCATGTTACTGGAAGGTGCACGTTTGAGGGGCCAATGTTTTTGCTGCACATGCCTTAGTCTAGTTCATGCATAGCTAATTGAGATGTAAAGCCCAATCAGGTCGGAAATCACTGTGCAATTTGGTTCATTCCTTGTCATATAGGTCTCTAGATGTATTTTATCTTCTCTTTATGGCTGTTTAAGTCTAATGTTTAACTTGAAACTCATGTGATTGGTGTTTGTTTTGCATGGATTATTTTCAAAATGCACACTTTATATGCATGTACTTTGGAGAACTCAATGACCAATGAATCAGCCATTTTATGGAAGTAAAGTTGACATGCATGCAATATTACCAAAAAATAGGGCTACACCAGAGCAAATTGTTCATTGACTTCAATGATCTACTTGGAGGGAAAGAGATACAGTGTTTGGTTCCTACATATTGTTCTACAGAGCAGTTAATGCCAATTCATAATAATATGAGTTGGCTTACAAAATTTCCTTTCACCAGGTTGAGGATACCACCAATACTGCATCATCGTTGTTTCCTCTCAAATTCATCATCGAAGTTAAACAGAAATGGCTCATGTACGTCTATTTTTCTTGCAGTGTTTGTTGGAAGTTGGCATAGAGGGTTGTCAAACAGTTGAATGCATACTCAACTTATTGAAAAGTGAGAATAAGTGTCCCTTTTTATAAGGAGAGCCTTTAGTATTTTACTCTTCTAAAATGTATTAAACAATACAATTGCATTCTGTACTAGTAAGAACAAAATCAGCTAATATTTTCTTTATGTTCTGAATAACATCCTATTCAAGACGGAAACTTTTCGACGACTCTATTTTATTTCAGTAACACTATATGCTAGCTATATGCGTAATCGTGAAACTTTCGCTCATGCTACAGATTGTAATATTTCTTGCTTCTTTGTCTTGTGTAATCAAGAATGCAAGCATTGGCAGCCTCAGTAATGTGTGAGTAATATGATGGATCAAAAGATTTGCCTATATATCTACAAAAGCTTGGCAAACTTAGTTTTGTCCCGTAACAGTTTATGATCTGTCATTTTAAAATTCTGTGAAATATCACTGTATTTCCTGCCATGCTTCTGTCAATATCCTTTTCTTTTTATTTCAAGCATATATTCTTACTGAGAATAGATGAATTAAGAAATATTTTAAAATTTGAGAGAGATGATTATAAAATGACAAAGCATATTAACTTGTAATTTTTTTAATGCATGTCCGTGACAGGTTGAGGAAGCAAGCATGATATGGATTGATAGGTTAGGCTTTGATTTAAGCATCCGAACTCATCCACAGAGAGAGATACTGGAGGTTCGTATTCCATTTCCAAGAGAAGTCACAGGTGAAAAGGATGCTAAATCTTCATTGACATACATGGCACAGATAGCTTGGGAAGTTGAGAAAAACTATGCTCCTCTTGACTTTGAAAGGGTTAAGTGTGTGCCGAAATTAAGATGACAAAGATTTGATAGAATACATCTTTTTGAGAGAGTAAAACATGTTTTCATTATTGCCCTCTTTTCATTTTCCAAGTCGTGTAGAAAGGGCATAAAATTTAAGTTCTTGTTCTTTCCAAGATATATAGTTTAATTCTATTAATCCCTCTGCCTAAATATATGTTAACCATATCATTGTTATACTTGTACAAGTGGTCTCAAACTTTGGTCATGGAAGCCTAATGCACTTACCTGTTGATGTCTTAAAATTCCAGTGGGAGTTGCCAACTATATTTCATGATTGATTTCTCAGACAATGTTGATTATTGGTGGACTGTTGTTGCTCATTTATAGACATTAAAGGCTTTGTGAACTACAGTTATTATGAAACAATAACATAAATGTGAACAAAAAAAGTAAATAAAAGAAAAATTCAAATAAAAATATAATGTGGAACTAGATTTACCTTTATGATCTTTCTAGTAGGTACCCAAAAGCTCTGTTCATCAAACATCCAATTCACTACATCAACTCCTACATTGTTCTTAGAATACAATGACAAACTCCACTCCTCAGTAATTAGCATGCATCTCAAAGCTCCCTTTGCCTAAAGCAAGAATTCCAATGTGATGAAATTGGTTGCAAATCGAGTCATTTTAGGATTGCAAATAAATTTACAAATATTTTTTGCTATCTCTACGCATGCTTTGATCCATGGAATTTTGCCAAGATCCTTCAATATGTGGTCAAGGTAGTGAGCAAAACATGGAGTCCAAAGCAATGATGGGTGCCTATCCATCAATAGTCTACCTGTAGCAACATAATTTGATGCATAATCTGTTACAACTTGCACCATTCTCCTCACCTACCTCATATATGACTTCCTTCAAAGCTTCACAAAGGAATACAACATAATAGTTATTTCTTGAAGCATTAATATATTTGATGAATATGTTGCCATCTGATAAAGAAACATTTCAATGATTGAATAAGCCATAAAAAAGCATTAATCCCTGAATTAATGCATTCCCGTATTAATGCATTTTAGGAAGTACAATAACCTAAGGAAAAATAAAATAAAATTTAGCAATGTTCTATTTAGTCCATCTTCAACGATAGGTTCAGGATGGCGCAACTCTTCCTCCCCCATATCACTTGTTGCTCCTCTATGTGGCTTTCATATCAACCACTTTTTGTGACAAAATTGGACCCTTTATTTCCTTTCTCATCAGGGGCTTTGAATCCCACTCGATAAAGAGTAATGACATCAACCATATTTTGCCAATATGGAGATCTAACATATGCCACAAATAAGTAAAATAAAATAAGTATTGTAAAATGGAGAGTTTAAATTTGTATTTGACATATCTCCAAACATAACAATTCGAGATAAAGAATCAAGCTATAATTTTGAAACAAACAAAAATAAAGAATTACCTAGCTACATGGAATGGAATGTTGCAGTCGAACAAAAGATCTCAAATTGCATGTTTAGATGCATCATGTTTGTCTTTGTTCCAACCAACGCTCTTAAGTGTCAATTGGGAACTTGGAGTAGTGCATGACAAAATATATGAATCTAACCTACATGCACAAACTCCAGGCCCAATGCTACCACTACCACTACCAGTCCCACTACCACTAAGATCAACACCAACACCAACACTACCAACACCTAGACGATAAATAAAATGGAGGCATGGAAGAAGACTCTCCACTGTGATCAATGACTCTCATCTCCTCTCTCTCTTTTTAAATTATTTTTGTTACTCAGATTTCTAGTAGCACTTGCACTTCTGATGTAAGTGCTAGGGTGGATGAAAGGAATTAGGACAATTTGTCCTTCAAAACCTTCTATAGGGGGCTTCAAGACACCAACCCTCTGAGACCTAGACTTGCACCTTCAAAACATCATCCAAACATCTTCAAACTAACATCCACCACCTTGAAACAAAGGCACAACAACAAGTTCAAGATGGATGTCACATTGCTCCATGCTATCTCTTAAGGATACATAACAAACTTGGTTCCCAAAGGGAAAAATGACAAGGCATGCTTATAGGGTTTAAACCAATTTGTCAAGGTCAATTCTAGGATCAAACAAACATGTCCCACCTATTGAGAGTCCTCAAGGAATTCTTCTGACGAGGGTTCCTTCTAAAAGCCTCCAAACTGTGTGTAGCCCTAAATGGACTAAAAAATCAACTTAACTCTTTAAAGTCCCAAATGACTTGGAAAATTGATCATAGATACACATGCTCTTTATGGAGACAAGGGTAGATTCAAAGCACCAAGGTCTGAATGTCAAGACCAGACAGAAAGTTTACTGATTTTGTTCTCGACCAAAGGGCTAATTAGGCCACCATTTGTGAAGGAAGTACCAACTCTTGAGGGCTTCTCCTCCTCAAAACAATTGGAACATTTAGAGGATGCTAAAACAATGCTAGATCCACTATTTGAGCCCTTGGTGCTCGGTTCTCAGAAAGTTACACACTGCTGTGTATATTCAGGAAAGGTGCATACATGAGGATATACAGCTAGGGCTTGTTGTTTCCCCCATCTCCCTGCATGGTTACCAAAATAACTTGCAGAATCTCTAAGGACATAGTACAAGGGAGCATTCCACCAGAGGTTGTCAAATTCCCATGGTGGAGATGCTCAGAAACGAAGAAACAAAATAAAACCCTAGGTAATGGAGTCAAACCAGAGTAGCAGAGACTAAAATGCTAATAACTTGAGTTAGAGAACAAATCTAATCACCAGACCAAATGCATATGGAAGCTAAGACACATAGGAATCTAACATGATAGGTTATTCCCAGATTAGATGTCATACATGTTCGTACAATCCTCTGTAACAACGAAAATGCAAGGAAAATGAGTTTATTTTATTGATTGAAAACAAAATTACATCAATCTGCCTTCCACCCGCCTGTATGGGCTATATGAAGGCCTTCCCCATCGGATACAATTGATTTTTGAACTATCTAGTCGTTGGGGAAGTCATTTAGACAAATAAGTGAAAAGTTGTCAATTTGCTCAAAAAGTTGCATGACAACTTTTGCATTTTTGCACTAGGAGTGCAACTTTGTTACAAAAACATGAACCTATGGTTCATTTATGACCCAAAGAACATAAAAACATAAAAATATCCTAAATCCTAACGTTTTGGGATCCTTTGACCATGGTTGACCAAGTGGATTATAAATGCCAATACTTGGAATCGGGCCTTACAAGTTGGATCAATGGATTGATAGGGCTTCTATAAGGATCTAGACATTCACAAGACCCCTTAGGAGTCACAAAGAAGATGATTTCTTTATTGAGTTGCATTGGGTGCTCCTGCACCATACTCCCCTTGAGTTTTAGAACTCAAGTTCCCACTTGAGTCAAGTTGTTCAATTGAGGTGACATGTTGTCTGATATGGTCCTCTGTCATCCAAGTGGCATCTATGTTGGGAAGTCCTTTCCATTTGACAAGGTACTGCATGTACTTCTGCTTCCTAGTTTGTTTGAGGATCTTAGAGTCCAGAATTGTCTCCAACTCTACTGGTTTGCTAGGAGGTAGGTTTGTGACATAATCTGCAACATCATTTGTGTCCGGATGAGTAGATGTACCTGTATCATTATTACCTGCATCACCTTTATGAGGGGTTAGATCTGCCACATTAAATATTGGAGAAATAGACAAGGTAGGGGAAGAGAGATTTCATAGGCATTTTCACCCATTTTATGCAAGATTGTGCATGGTCCTACTTTCTTCATGTGTAACTTGGAGTATCTTCCTTTAGGTAGCCTCTCTTTCCTGAGATATGCCCAAACTTTGTCCCCAATTTGAAAATGAACCTCTCTCCTCTTCTCTACATGTTCTTTATATTTTTTAGTAGTCTGCTGTAGTTTGTATTTGACTTCTTCTTGCACTTGGGCAATGAGTTTGGCCAATTCTTCTCCTTGAGCACTCTGAAATTTGAAGTTAAGTCAACAAGATCCAATGGACCCCTGGGATGCAGACCATATACTATTTGGAATGGTGTTTTTCCAGTGGATTTATTGAGAGAATATTTGAAAGCAAACTTTGCTTGTGGAAGGATTACATCCCAACTCTGATTGTGTTTCTTTGTTAAGCACCTTAAGAGGTTCTCAAGTGATCTATTCACCACTTCTATTAGGCCATCAGTTTGTGAGTGATATGTTGAATTGTAGGTCAAATTTGTCCCCAACTTTTTGTGAAGTGTTCGCCAAAAATGTCCTTGAAATTTTACATCCCTGTCTGAGACTATTGTTTTTGGTAAGCCATGAATTCAGACAACTTCTTTAAAGAAAATATGTGCAATGTGGGAAGCATCATTTGTGCTTTTGCAAGGAACAAAATGCATCATTTTGTTGAATCTATCCACAATGACAAAGACACTATCAAAACCTTGTTTGCTTCTAGGTAGTCCCATAACAAAGTCCATGGATATTGACTCCTGAGGCCTAGTAGGTATCGACAAAGGTTGGTATAACCCCTGATTTGTAGATACACCCTTAGCTTGCTGACAGATAGTACAGACTTCAACAAATCTCTTGACATCATTTGTCATTTTTGGGCCAAAAATAACTTCTTTTAATTAGATCCAGAGTTTTGTCAATGCCAAAATGGCCACTCATGCCACCACAATGCTTTTCCTTTACTATATTTAGCCTCATTGAACATCTAGGTATACAAAGCTGAGAACCTTTGAACAAAAGACATTTTGAATGAGAAATTCAGAGAACTCAATATGATACTTTCCTACAAGTTGAGAACAAACCTCAGATGCTTCTCCAAAATCTGGATCCCCTGCATAAAGATGTTTCAAAGCATCAATCCCAATGCTTTGGAGTTGAATTTCTTCAATCAAACCAACCCTTCTGCTGAGGGCATCAACAACCTTGTTTGCTTGCCCCTTTTTGTGTTTTATACTGAATGTGTAGGCCTGCAATTGCTCCATCCATTTTATGTGCTTGACACTTAATTTTTCCTAAGAATGTAGGAAACTTAATGCATGGTTGTCAGTATAGACAACAAACTCCTTTGGTAGAAGGTAGTGCATACATTTCTTGAGAGCCTGCACTACTGCATAAATTTCAAGGTCATAAGTGGAATACCTTTTCTTAGCATCATTTAGTTTTTCAGAGAAGAAAGCTATAGGTTTCCCTTCTTGACTTAGGACAACACCAATGGCTAAGTTGCTAGCATCCGTTTCGACAGTGAATATCTTTATGAAATCAGGCAAAGTCAAGATAGGATATTGGGCCACTCTATTTTTCAAGTAGTCAAAAGCATTGTTAGCTTCATTTGTCCAAGCAAACTTTGTTTTCTTGTCACCCTTGATTGTGTCTAACATTGGAGCACATACATGACTAAAGTTTTTAATGAACTTCCTATAAAATGTTGCAAGACCATGGAAGCTTCTTACATCACCTTGATTTCTTGGAGTAGGCCAATTGACAATGGCTTCCACTTTGCTAGGATCCATTTTCACTGTTCCTTGAGAGATGACAAACCCCAAGAAGATAAGCTCCCTCTGCATGAAAGTGCATTTCTCCAAATTGATGATCAGCTTGTGTTCGTGAAGTCTTCTTATCACCTACTCCAAATGATTTAAGTGTTCTTCCCTGCTGCTACTAAAAATCAATATATCATCAAGGTAAATGACAACAAATTTTCTAATGAAGTCAAAGAAAATTTCATTCACGAGCCTCATGAATGTACTTGGGGCATTACTTAGCCCAAATGGCATCACAAGCCATTCAAATAAGCCTTCAGTTGTTTTAAATGCAGCCTTCCATTCGTCTCCTGGTCTAATTCTGATTTGGTGGTAGCCAGATTTTAGATCTATTTTAGAAAAGTAACAAGTATTCCCAAGTTGATCAAGTAGATCTTCAATCCTTGGAATAGGGAATCTATATTTGATTGTTATTTATAGCTCCCCTATCAGTGCAAAGTCTCCATTTTCCATCTTTTTTGGGTGCTAAGACAGATGGAACAACACAAGGACTTACTCTTTTGGATTAGACCTTTGGTCAACATCTCTTGGACTTGTCTTTATATTTCAGCATTTTGATTTGGAGTAATTTTATAGGGTGCTTTGTTAGGCAAAAAATATGTTGTGCATAATTATGAAAGTAGAAGAAAGAGTTGGAGTTTGTCCTACTCCTCGAATATTTAATCGATGGACCCTTTCTCTTGGCACTCATAAACTATTTATTTGTAGCAGCCAATCTTGTCAATATCAAGGCGCTTGGAGATGTCAACTGTTATTTAGGTATTATGATCATTATAATTCTGATTTTTTATTCATATGCTACAATAAGACATTGGCAAATTGAGGTCAAGATAATTGTATATGTTTCATGGTTTCCATTTTTCGATTCATCCATGGTATTTGGTTCAAGGGAAGTTGTTAGAAAGATATGGAGATTTATACCTGTGTATTAAGGAAGGTTCCGTATGAATAAGGGAATTCATATGACATTTCAATATATTAATATTTCTTTTATGATATTTTTTTTTTTTTTGCAATGAAAACAAATATTTTCCTTGGGGGTAATAATAGCATGTTTCCAATGAGGGTCCTAATTCGGTTTGAGACATTGTGATAATAATTCTTAAATCTCAAAAAAAAAACCATTTATGATTTATAATTAAATTAATATAAAAAGCATAGGACTTGCAATTATAAAACTAGTTTTTTTTAAAAGACATCTAGGATTTGTTCAACAAAAAAATCAAACCCACTTAGGGTTTGTTCTTTGATCTACTTAAAAAAAAATGAAATGTAAAAGAAAAATGAAAATTTTGATAAAGAAAAAGAAATCTTCAAAATACAATTGATTTTTTTTCCAACTCCTTGTTAGTTTTCCTATAATACAATCCAAATATGGCTCAAAACTTTCTTTTATTCCTTACCTCGAAAATGAAATGAAGTTAGAGAGAAAGTTGTTTCTGGATTGGATTGTGCACAACATTTTTACAACACAATGCGATGCAAAAAATATTTTACACAATCAAAATCTCTTAACATTGAAATGAAGGTACTTTTAGAATGAATGAAAAAATGTAAGTTAATAAAAATTAAATTAAAATGTTAACTTTTATATTTTTCTAATTTTTTATGTCTAGTTGTGCGGCCGAATTTAGAGTCGATGAGTCTGAGGAGACTCTACTACCAAATCTCTTGAACTAGACGAGGGTGGCTCGCCTAAGAACTTGCTGAGTTCAAACGAGTGTTGTAAGGAATGATTCAAAGGGTCAATGGTATGCTTACAAGGAAACCTGACACTGGACTTTTCCAAAAATTCATACGATTTCGATTTTGGATGGAGAAGAACCTAAAGTATTTATTACAATTAAGAAGAAACAATTATTGAAGCCAAAAATGAGATAGAACTGCATTGGTCCCGAAACAATAATAAAAATATCAAAATTTTCTTTGAAAAAGATGCAATTTTGTGAACAAAAACCCATCGACTGTGCGGATTGACCACTTTCCCCATTTTTTACAAATTTAATTGCAATTAAATCATGAACACTGAATTTTTTTAACGAATTTCAATTTATTCCCACCTGCTAATGTGATTTCATTGTTGTTAGGGTTTATACCTGCGAAATTTGCATTGTTTTTCTTCCCTTTGCCGGTTTGCTATAACAACTTCGCACGATGACAGGTTGGTTTTTTTGTCTGTGCATTTGGTATTGATTTTCTTTCTAAGTTTGCTGTGAATTTGTAACGACTTTGTGCAACAAGACTAGGGTTATTTTTCTCTCGCAAGGTCTCGTTGCCAATGCATTGAAACTACTACAATGAGAAGGATTATGCATAATTCATAAATTTTGTGGATGGTTGGTTCATTTGAAGTAAAAAATTCTTGCAAGTATAGAAAGAATCTACAACATATTATAGGTTTGCTTTTTTTATAAAATCAACAACATAAAAAAATTAGCAAGTACGGCAAGGGTGCTTACCCTTATACAACTATAGTCTAGAGGTGTCAAAAGAGATCAACAACCTATTAATAGAAAAGGTGCTGACATTTACAAAATACAAACAACACACTAGTAGGAAGGCTAGTAGTCCGCCTTAAGAGTGGGCAGACAACTCACCCATTACATGGGGAGGAGGAGGTGAGGTTAGCAAACGACTTTTCCTACGTCATCGGACAACTGTCCAAGTGATGCTATCAATAGGATCCCCACCATAAGGAGGAGCAACTCATGATACTCTATTTGAAAAATTGTCAGTACAAGGGGTCGAGTGTTGAGAAAGGTGTACATTATCAATTCAAGATTGGAGAAGAGCAGGAGTAGCAGGTTGAGTAGGGTCAAAACGACCAGAAGGGGCCGCACCAGTAGTAGCAAGAGTAGTATCCATAGGGAGTGATGGGGCTTGATTTTCAATAGGAGCATTGCCCATGTATTTGTAACAGGAGCTTCGTCTAGATTTGCAGCAGGAGCTTCATCCTCATCATTGGCTTGTGATTCTTCATCAAAGGAAGAATCAAAAGTCAGGATAGTTAGATGTTCATCTTTAGTATCTTTGCACTAAGTAGCAATGCTCTTATGTCGCAGAAGGGAGCAATCAGTTGCCAAGTGACCAATAGAGAAACACTGATGACATCAAAATGGGATGCCCTCATAATCTACCGCTTGAGTCCATGGCCTACGCCCACCAAGAGAACACATTTCCAATGAGAGGTGTGGAGATATCAATGTAAACCAAAATGTGTGCAAAGGTAGAAAGACCCAAAGTAGCCATAGTCTCATCCACCTTTATGAAGTAGTCAATAGAGTTGCCAATGACCTCAAAACACGAGCTCTCCCAAAAGTGAAGGGGAAGGTTAGGGAGACGAACCCATATTGGACGCACACTAAGTGGTTCAGAAAGAGGATTAAATGAGGATGCCTAGGGTTTGGTTGAGAGAGAGTGAGTCCCTTAAACCCACAACTTGCTTAACACCAAATCTCATTCTTCAGTAGAAGTAAACAGAGCAATAGAAAACTCTTTTGCACAAGGGAAAAGCTCTATCTTACCAGAGACTACATATCTCCAAAAATCCATCACCCAACGATGGAGGTCCAGAAGGGAAGGCCAAAAACTAGCAAATACGCAAACCAACCTACAATGTTGGTAGAAACAATATTTTCCACCACATCCCGAGCACACACCACATCAAGAGATATCTTGGCATCTAGGCAAGAGTTCAAGCTTTCTCTTTTAAAGAAGTAACTTTCGCAACATGAGCAAAACTCTATCCACCAATAGTAGAGAGGTTTTGGGGGAGGGACCCCCTCATTCACCACCTTTGAAAACCTAGTACTAGATCTATGAGAAGGTTTCCTAGTGGACACTATATGAACAAAAACTCTACCATCATCAAGAACGCCACCTCAAGCCAAAAGTGAGTGACCCAATGTCCCCAATTCAGGGCATGAGGCAGAGGGGATAGGGTTAATGATGATAGACAAAGCAATATTCTCGCATTGCACATTAGGAAGCTTAGCGGAAGATTGGGAGTTGCTAGCCTCCGTTGCAAGAGCCCCCAGAACCAACACAAGCTCCTTTGTAGAGGGACCGATAGGAGATGGAACTATTGTAGAATTCAAATTACAACGAGGAAATTTCCCAATCAAACATAAAGCTAAGTTTTATATTATTATAGATTTGTTTTGAATGCTTACATGGATTAAAATGCTATTAGTATCACAAGAATACTTCAAATCTTTTATAATTTGTAATGTCGCAACACAATTTGTTAAAATCTTACACAATCTCATGGCTATAATGCAAAATTTGTGTAGCGATAATCCTATTCACATGAATATTTATTGATGAAAATTATCATATCATATCAATTATGTATAAAACAATTTAAGTTGATATTCAATATCATGATATTTGGTGATAAGAATTATCATATCACTTCAATTATGTGCTAAATGATTGATGGGACTCTATTCTTTATGTTTATGATCCATCTATCGCAAGCAAGTAGCCCTTCTCCTCATTGCTGACAAATGTATATGATTATATATAGATTTTAAATTAATATATGATTATTTAAATGTATGACTATAAATTCTTAATGCACTATCTAAATAACCTTCACAAAAGCCTAACCTTCCATGTATCCTTCTTAAGTCACCATGGAAGGGGCCAATTATTATGCAATCTTTATGCTCTTGTAGCTCAACTGTATATATTATGGTTTGCTTAGTAGTGCTTCACTTTTGATATGATTTTGTAAACCATATTACTATAAAGTTATGGATAGCTAGGAGCATTCAAATTACAAATATATACAAATTTATTTATAAACTATTAAAAAGACCACGCATTCTTATAGATTTGTCTATGTAGAATAAAAAATATCGTAACATTCTTGATCTAATTTTTTTGTCACACAAATTACTTGAATGAGTTGAAAACCAATATTGTTGTCACCCAAATTGTTTTCTTCTTGATAATGTTTTAACTTGTACATGCTTGACTTTGTTTTTATTGTAAATTACAAATTTTTGTAGGGTGTTTGATATACTCAAATTTTTTTTTGCAATAATGGTGATTATGAAAAATTGAATTTAAATGTTTTTGCAAATTTGGTCATAATGTCACATCAAAGAGACTTTGTGTAGGCAATTAATCTCATGTGCAACCAATGTCAAAAGTAACAAGTGTTTGAATGATGTCAATAGAGTCACATATTGCTTCAAATGACTTTTGGTGAAGATGATAGGACATGAAACAACTACTTGGTTAGATTGCACTACAAATGTCACATATCAAGAAACAATCTCTTCAAACAATTTATGATGGTAGTGACAGAAGGAAAAAAAACTGGTATAGAAGTAACTTATAATTTTGTAAATGCTATAAGCGATTCTTTGGATAAGGCAATGGTGCACAAGAGTCTGTTGGTTTACTGAGAGGGGTGAATTAGAAAATAGTGAATCTTTTAAACCTTAAAACTTAAACTCTTATTCAACTCGGTAAGACAAACTACAAAAGTAACCGAATCACCAAAACTTCACTAAAACAATCAACAACTTAAGTAAAAATGCACAATAAACATTCAACACATATAACACCAGTATTTAACGAGGAAACCCAATTTGGGAAAAACCTCTGTGGGAATTGTCACCCACAAATGAAAATACTCTTCTGAAAATGCCCAGTTAAAAGCCAATCTTGTTAAAGATTACAATGCACATTGTCAAATGTGACCCTGTTAGGGGATTTATCTCAAATCCGTTAGGATCTTCACCCTGTTAGGAGTGACCTAGTTAGAGGTCTTTGAACACTCTTTTAGAATGTCGCCTTTCACATGGATTTTACAAAAAGACTGTTAAGTCCACTCGGTTAAGAGATTTCTCTGCTACAAATATTAATAAGCAACACTATAGAATCTGTAATACTGCAACTACCTCTTGCTTGATCGGATCCCTTATGCACTCTTGACTACTGGCATCAATACTTCATCTTTCTCTCCTTTAGACTCAGTTTCATCTTTTCCTTCCTTCACTACTTCACTCGGTAGCACATCCACAATTCAACTCACCAGCCTCTCTTTCATTGAATTTCATCCTTTATATAAACTCTGTTTTTGCCTCTTAATCTCCTTGATTAGATTTTTCTTCATTTACTCTCAGTTGTCAGATCAACTTTTTGAATTGATTCAATGAATTTGATACTCGGTGAACCGCGTTAGCATCACCTCAGAACTTGAACTTTTCTTGGATGTGGTACCAACACTTTTGCCGCTTAATCTTTACCATAGATCATCACCTTGAATTCCCTGATCGTAGATCTCTGTAACTAACTCCTTCGTCCTTGGAATCTTCCAGATCACTATGGCTTTGCATTAAATGTTGATATGATCCTTGTCCCATGCTCGGTGACTTAACTTTCATGAATTCAGTGTCTTGGTGTCTCGGTGGCTCTTACCGACATGTCTCTTACCGTTATACACTTCCCTTTACCGAGAGACTTCATCTTGCTCGGTAGCTTAACTGTTCCCTTTACCGACTTGACCAATCTGCTTTACCAACTTGATAACATCAAATGTAAAGTAGATAACAACTATACCAATATGGTCTTATCATTGTATGATCTGTATTAATTGCCCAATTAAATCATACTCTGCAAGATATGGTAACTTAATATGAACCAGAAATCAATTGCTTGACATCAATGATAAAATAACAACTGATCTAATCCTTTCCACAATCTTGTATACCTCTGATCTCGGTCTTCATCATCATCACCATTAGCTGAGTAACAATCTCCCTCTTTGGCATTGGTGGCAACACTGTCAATTGGTGATGGCATACTCTAATATCTTTGTTCTGTCTTTTCTCCCTATGAGCTGCTTTTTCTTGTTCACCCTCTATGTTCATCAGTATTTTTCATTTCTCATTTTGCTTCATCAATCACTCATTCTCCCTCTTTTTGTTCGTATATCATCAATTACTCATTCTCCCTCTTTGACAACAATGTCAGAGATACATACTCCTGAAATTTTTTTAAGGCAGTGGATCCTAGCATGTATTGATAACTCATTTCATACATAATTACTTTTCACAACTCTACGCATCTCCTAAAGTGTGAACACTAGCATCAACTCACAAAATAGATATTCTAATGAATTCTAAAATTGATGCAACATGCATCTTGCTCTAGTGAATGGTGGAGAGGGGTGGGACCCCTAATTTACCTCTGAGATGCTCAAAAGAATCCTTCGGTAGCGGTTTGGTGAATATATTTGCTAACTGCTCCTTTGAATTCACATACTCCAATATCACATGCTTGTCTTGCACTTGTTCTCTCAAGTAATGATACTTGATAAAAATGTGCTTGGTCTTAGAATGCATCACCGGATTCAAGTAATGATACTTGATAAAAATGTGCTTGGTCTTAGAATGCATCACCGGATTCTTTGATATATTGATAGCACTAGTATTATCACAGAAAATAGTAACCAGATCAGTAATCTCCTCTTGTATACCTTCAAGTAGCTATTTGATCCATAGAATGTTTGCACAACTTATAGTTGCAGTAACATATTAAGCCTCGATAGTAGACTATATGATATACAACTTTGTTTCTTACTTAGCCATGTCACTAATCTTTCTCCTAAAAAGAAAGCTTGTCCACTTGTACTTTTCCTATCATCAATGCTTCTAGCCCAATCACCATCAGTGTAAACCTTCAAATCAAAATCTCCTCCTTTCTTGTATAGTAGACCGAAGTCTTCAGTACCTTTCAGATATCTACATATTCTTTTGAAAGAGAAATTTGAATTTATTAAATTCACAACTCATAAAATCAACACAGAGGAGAGCACCAAACATGATTTAATTTTATTGATTTCAGAACCATCATCTTCATACATTGATTTGTTTACTGAAATGATACTCAATATGACTAAAACTCAAATACTAAAGCATATACTTGATCTGTCAATTGTTATACAATACTCAGTTACACTGGTTAAACCTGACTGAGAAATTTGAATTTGTTAAATTCACTACTCATAAAATTAACACAGAGGAGAGCACCAATCAGGATTATATTTTATTGATTTCAGAACCATCATCTTCATACATTGATTTGTTTACTGAAATGATACTCAATATGACTAAAACTCAAATACTAAAACATATAATTGCTCTGTCAATTGTTATACAAGACTTAGTTACACTGGTTAAACCTAACTGAGTATGAAATAATTCTACTTGAATTTTGGACAAAAATTCTCAGCCCTTCCTAAGTGATCTTGGAAATCCTTTTATAGAGTAAGGATTGCAGCAAGCTTAAGATCACTTAGGGAAAAAATACAACTAATTTCTAAACAATAATAAAAACCCTGGGAAAACATCTTCAAATTCTGCAAATACAGGAATCAGTATCAACAAAATGACATCTGACACTTTTGTCTGGAAGTAATCAGATACAACTTCTTTGAATTGTGTAGGATACCCGCAACTTTTGACGACACATTCAAGGTACCTATTCAGATAGTTGTTCTCCCTATAAACAAGTTCAAGTGCTATGTCAGTAACCAACAACAAAAAAAGACAAATTTGGTGAGTTTGAACTGCTCAAACAACCTTCTTTCTATTCATTTCTATCTCCCACTTGGCGAATTCCCTATCTGTCGGACACTCAAAGGATTTGACAGTTTCTATCTGACCAAAAAATTCATTCCAACGAGCATCATGTATGGCCCTCGCATCTGAAATAAAATTAACATGATCCACCTCAGTTCTGAAAAGATTATCTATTACGTCATTGAAGCCATGTGTATCAATATCTTTGTGAAATTTAATAATGTTTCAATGTTATCCACAACTAAATCAAAATCCCCTGTCCACATAGGGATGTCCTTCAACTTTCCTTCTTTATCATAAATTCTAGGAAAGTAAACCAAAATTGTTGCAAAATTCTTGGCCAATGCAGACCTTTGGTCGAGTCACAACAAGTAGGTTAATTATAGAGCCAAGCTCGCGAGCTCAATGAATCATTTTTAATTTTCTCTCTCCTCAGAAGGATTTGGTTAGCATGGTTCTTTATTCTTTGAGCGCAAGCTCCCGGAGCCCAGAATTTCAGGTTCTAGTTTTGTATTCTTTACATTGGTCGACGTTGCTAGCTTCTCCGAAGATGACCGATCATTGTCCAGATTTTTTGTCAGAGATGGGGCCGGTATTTTGCGCCTTGACAGTGACAGAGGAGGGAAATTTTATTATAGGCATCTTCCAGTTCCCAAGGCGCCGCTCCAACATTTAAAAGCTGGCATACAAGAATGGTACTCAAAGACTGGGAGTCAAAAATGCATTTATGAGGCGTATGGCCTAAGTCATTTGAGATGTACCATCATGTTTACAAATACAATGATGCCCTTCCCAATGAAAAATTACTCAGACCCTTTTTCTTTCATCTTTCTTCTCCTATCTTCTCAAGTGATTGTATATAGTAGGGTGATTGTGAAAATGCAAGTAGTACTGGCTATAGATATTGTAATTTAATGTATGTAAGTAGGGTGTATAGGTTGGAAGCCCTTTGTAGATAGTCTTTTCTATAAATAATAAGTGCGATGCCATTTTAAGGATTGGCGAAATTGAGGATTTCGCTGTCCACAACAACTACTGCTTTATTGCTCAAGTTCAATTACTTTTCTTAGCTTTCAATAGATTAACGCTCTCCTGGAGCCATGAATGTAATCATTAGTGATGCTAGATTTACGAAGTTAATGAAGGAATGAGAAAACTCTCTTAACACCACACTTCGTGTTGTTTTTGGTTCCAGAGTTAGCGAACGCTTTCATGTTGTATGCTTACTTGTGTCCTGTAATCCGGTTCTTTATTGATTAGATAAAATACTTTACTCTGCAACTGATGTATGTTGGATTGATAATCATGTATACAATCTGTATTTACTGTTAGTCCTTTATTTGGAGTTTTGTTGATGTTTTCAGAAATTTATAATATGACTATAGATAGATGATTATTCTAACCTCGACTTGGCTTTTCCATATTTTCTTTGTTAAACTAAATATGCTTGCAAGAAACCCCATGGCTTTTGAAGTTCCTGAAATGTTTACAAGTTAAGAACCAACTATCCCCTCGATATAAATAGTCTCTTGTCCAACTAAGTTATCTATGCACCGTCGTGACCTGACTACTAGGTTCTTGGAGGCCAGGAGAGCTCGCTCTCCAGTAAACCGCTTCAGGGGAAGTTGGCTAGTACCTTAGTACTCGGTGACAAATATCTCCCTTTTGGTGAGGCTGTCACAAAGTCCCAACAACGTAAACTAGTGCTAGAAGGAGGGCATGAGCTTGTCTTCCCCGGAAAATTTTGATACCACACCTCCTGAAGGTTCCCCAAGCACTAGTTTTAGAGATCAAGCTTTCCATAGGTCAGGGTCATTCTCACCTTTAGGTTTTGAAAGAATAATTCGGTCAACCCCGGACCCTGGAGAGTTTTCCAAACTTGAACCCCCGGTTTGAGGAAAAAGGACTTAGTAGAAGAAGAAAACCTTGAATCACTTGTTGGGGCTTACAAATTCTCAGAGTGTCCCGATTCCCTAACCCACCCCATCAACCAATATTGTTCTTCAAAATCTAATGGTCCCAATGATTGTGTATTTTAACAACACTGGGTCTTCAATGGGACAATTCCCTAACGCACTTAACTATCTTCCTCTGCATCTAGAGAATATCTGCCCAAAATATGAGCACCTAGGTCCCCGGACTGCAAAAGAGCATCTGCATGCCTACAAGGATGCCATGAGTAGGCATCGTATCTAACATGAAGACGTAGTGAGCAAGATATTCACGTTGTCCCTCAGGAAAAGCGAATTAAACTGGTATTTGAACTTGCCCACCAACTCCATCAATAGTTGGCAGTATATGGAAGAAGCCTTCTTGGCGGAATTCCATGTCCACGTGGACCCCACTTGGTCCCACTACCAGTTTATTTCTATCAGGAAGGAACCCAATGAAGCTTTGGCAACTTTCAACCACTGGTTTCAGAGAGCCCTAAAATGATGCATAGGTCCTTTCACCCCATCCACCGAAGTGACTATATAGACGTACCTCAATGCTCTGGACCCATTTGTTGCAACTCTCCTATGGAGAACCACCACCGCTAATGAATGGGACACCCTGGCGAAGGTTTACAACCTCACCCTAGAATTGTCTCAAAATCTTAGCAAGGCTCCTAGTGGTATTGGGAAAAATGTGCCAAACAACATGTAGCCTAGGGGAAGTGCCCACACTAGTACATTTGACCCATAAAATTGACCAACTTTTCTGATCAAGCATTAAAATGGTTTTGTCTGGTCGGTTTATAGAAGGAAAATTTTGAATTTTTTTAACCCATGCCCGTGTTGGTCGGAATTACAACAACCATGACATGTCATCAAAATTACGATCAACACGGGCATATAACTTTAATAAAAAAGATGGTTTTATTTTATTTCATTTGTTATTCTGCATAGCAGAGATGAAGGAGGGAAGGAGGGAACATGGAACGCATCTCTCGACACTTGTAAGTTCTGTTTATGATTTCTTGATTAAATTCAACTCTATTTTAGTTTACTACAATTATGATTAGTATCATACCATTACCATTAGCAACAGATGTAGTTCCACATGTAACTACAGTAGATTCAAGACTTCTATTGTTCACAAACTGAACCATTTGTGCCGACTGCATTTACAATACCAAAATTTCAAAACCTAAACAGCGCTGACAAACACACTTGTGGGCTTATCGAAACACAAAAAAGCTAATCTATAGAATGAGCATAGCACGTTTAAATCATTGTGCAGTGTTCGAATAGCAGAATTGAACACACGGACACAAGTCAGAAACCCTAGCTTTAGATGTCTCTACGTTTAAATCATTGTGTAGGGTTCGAATAGCAGGATTGAACATATGAACACAAGTCAGATAACCCTAGCTTTGAATTGGGGGTTTACCAATTTCTACACTTAGATGTCTCTGCATTTAGTTAAACAGTTTGTTGGCAAAGGTAGAGTGCTATGTTTTATTTTTTTATCATTCCTTTTAAATAGCTCAGATCGGAAATGGATGTTTATATATCTATTGTCAAATATTAGCAATTGCAAATTGTGGTGCAATGGTGCATATGTGTATGACATAATATTTATTTCTTCACAAATTTATAAAGCAAGATATACACATATAAGAAGCTTCAATGCTTTCCAAATGAACCAAGTCTAAAACATATGAACTTAAAATAACAATTCTGAGTTGTTAGTCTGAATGTCAAACTCCTACACTGTAGAAGGATGGTCTTCTTGGAATCCTTTGTCTTATATTAAAGTCTCTCTATAGAAACCGAGTTGTCTCTGACCGTGGATGTTGGTCTAGTCTGCAAAAGTAGGGATCTCTACTCTTAATGCGAGTGAGTTTAGTAATATTTGGTTAAAGAACCAACATTTTTTAATGATGATTTGTTGCCTTCAAGAGTATCCCGCCCAAAATGAAGATACACAACATCATGTATGTCGCTCTAAAATATCAAGGCCTTCGATATTGAAAGGATTCACACACCCATTGTATGCGAGTCTCTATATAATATGATTGTCAAACATTAAAAGTATTAGGGCATCAACATAGTATTCAATTATTAGTATCCCCAGACCTTATAAAGTCATTGCTTCAATATTTCACAAATATATTTCTTTCAATATGCTTATTGAGTTAGAGGCATATATCTAATACCAACACTAGTGTGATGAAGTAATATTAAATGCTGAAATGTAAATCTCCCATGATCAATAAGGCTGATATTATTCAAATCAATGGAATATAATTGTCAATCATAAATAATCGCTCCTATTTATGTTTAGAACCCTAGCTTCTAGCTTGATGAAATTTTCAAAGATTGCTAGGACATTTCTTAGAAATAAAGGGTGAAAAACAATAAAATTAAAACCATTTAAGGGGGTGATTTCCAAATTTAGAGTATGAGAAAGTGAATTTAATTTTACAACTTACGATGATTTGGAAGTCTTTCTCTGCCTTATTTCTAGACATAATTAGATAGGGACACATCTCTTCATCCTAATTAGCTTGGCGTAAAGAATTAACTAGAGTTAATAAACCAAAATATTGAGGTTAAGATTGCAACAAATGCTTAACACACTTAAAGAAGATAAATATTAGGGGAATAACATGCCCATCCCCTTCAAAAAAAACCATCTCCCTCAACAATTAGTGATTCGGGAAGTAATATAGCTGCACTTTGTATGTAGCTTCCTTGACATATTTTGTTTGAGTCCTGTTGAGTTAGTAGTTGAGCATTGCTCCAATTTTGTGTTCTAACCTCCAGCTTACGTATGCGTATTTTATTCCTTTGTAGTTATATTTTAGGTGGAGCACTGCTCCTCGATTCACTCTACTTTAGTATTTTATGTATTTTCTTCTGTGTGTACCTTCCCATTATTTTAATATAATATACGCACTAGGCGTTTTATAAAATTAAAAAAAAAAAAGAGCAATCTTGCATGTTTCCTTATAAATTGCTCATTTTCCCATTTGTCATCTATAGTTGGTAGATGCTTCACCTTGAATGAGAATTAAAAAATGACTCTTTTTGCAATTGTTTAACTTGTTTCTCTATGATTTCCATAGGTTTCAAGATTAATTTACCTTCATCTAACTCGAGCAATTCTGATTGGATTGAAAGCTTGTTACCTTTCACTTTCTTTAGGCAAGAGATATGAGGTATAGGATGAATTTGGAGGGTAGAAGTTATAGTTTATAAGCTTCATTGCCAAGTTGATGTGGAACTTTGTAGGGGCCATTAAGTAGGGTGCAAGTTTAATATTTCTATGTTTATTCAATGGCATTTATTTGTAAAGTGGCAATTTAAGGAGCACCTAATCTCCCTCCTCAAAGTGTCTCATATTGTGGTGTTGATTTGTTTATTCTCTCATCTTATTCTACAATTAATTTATATGTATTTTTTGGTGTTGAATAAATCTTCAATATTATGAGCTTATTTTAAAAAATTTGTATTGAAAAATATTTGAACTCAACACTATTTAGGTGTCTGCAACAAAGTAGTAGTTGGTGGGAGGTATCTATAAAGAACCTCAAATAGAATCATCTTTATTGGAGTGAAATGATATGTTATAGTATTATACTACCAGTTTACTAATTAATTCATTGCACTTTTTGTTGGAAGTAAAGTAATTTAGATATCTTTCCAAATAGTTATTTACAATATCTATTTAGCCATCTAATTGTGAATGATAAGCTATATACTAGTTTTATGCCCCATTTTGCACATAAGTTTGTCTAAAAGACGCTAGTGAAGATAGTGTACCTGTCACACATAATGTTTTGGGAATACCATGCAGTTTCTATACTTTATATAGTAATACATTTTTTACTATAGTATTAGCAACCAGATAAACTAGAATGAAGATAAATAAATGAACAAACCAAATTATATCAACCATACCCAAGTATTGAAAGTTAAATCCCACCTAGAAAAACCCTACAATACACAAAGCATAGGCGAAAGTAGTCAATCTGCCTTCAGTCATAACATAGACTATACCCCAAAAAGCTACTAAAGATAAGAGGTCATGGATATCAGTGCATTGTGCAAAGAACATACCCAAAAATTACCATGGGATAATATTTTTAGAAAGAGAAATGTTATATGTTTTTTTTCACTTGTATGTAGCTCTGCTACAAATAAGAATGGGCGAAGATGTGGCAAAGAAATAGAGTATATCTAGAATAGAAGATCTAGTTGTTATAGTTTTTCAAAATGGTTATTCATCCAACATGCATCCCCAAGGTAAAATGAAAAAAATATGCTTAAAAAGAATATGGCATGCAATAATTCAGAAAAAAGAATTTGACCTACAATAATTGATATTAAACATAAAGATTCAGATCAACCACTCACATCATATTCAATACAGTAAGAAAATATGAGTGAAGAGACTGTGAGTGAGGAGGCTAAAAAAAAGTACTTCTACAAAACCTTGCTATGTGCCCAAAATTGTTACACGTATAGTATATGATCTTATAATCCATAAGAGGAGAAAATATATTATATATCCTTTTGGTGAATTCAAAAGTAATCCTTGTACAAGCTCTATAATTTATTGTCATATGCCCAAATTTATTACATGAAAAGGGATATACCATGGAAAGAATATTGAGACTTGGTTGTACGTGGTAGCCATCTTTTAGAAAATGAACTATTTATAGTTTTTCTTACCTTTGGAGGTAGGTTATGTTTCTGTGTGATTTTTTAGTACTTTTTATTTTCCCCCTTCTTGGTCTCTTCCTTTTTGAAAATCTTAGCATAGCTTTTTGGCTTTTCTTCATCCATCTTCTTTGGTAGAGGTGCAACATTATAACTTGCAACACACTTTGTCTTCTTTTGATTTTCATTAAATCTTAGATTAGTTTTGATGAATCTTCTCCAATTCCTTCCCTAAGAAAAAAAATTAAAGTTCTAACTTCTCACAATCTAATTCCCTTTCTTTCAACTGATTTATTAAGGCATCTTCAATTTGTCTTTCCTCCTCAACTTATGTCTTTAGATCCACAGTCATCTTTTCTAATTTTTCTAATAGCCTCATCTTCCCAAATTTTTGTTTTTAGCTCGTCCATCTTCAAAGTGTCTAGATTCTTCATTTCTTCAATGAAATTTTTTTTAGCATCAAATCTCATCGAAAGAGATCTTAATAATTTTTGCATGATTACTTCATCCTTGTTGGTAAACATAATTGTTACTTTAAAATTTGTAACACTCATCGAATGGGAAGTAACAAAGATGTTCCTAAATTTGGGTATATCATGAGGGAACAATGACCATCCTTGGCATTTGAGAGGGGAAGTTCCCTCGTGGGATATTAATATATATTTTGAAAGAAAACGTGAAATAACAAAAAGACAAAGAACCTAAAATAACAAATATACACTTGTTATTCTTAGTTTTTAAGATTGATGGGATTTCATCATAAGAGTTAAGAACTATGCTTAATGATACATACACATCTTGCATACATAAATATTCACTTAAAATTACCAAGAAATGAACCAGGATTCAAATCAAATTTCCAATTGACTATTGCTTTAAAAAAGGGGACTATTAGGAAACAAAGATCATTATCAATCCTTATTACCCAATAGATTAATAATGAAAGGGGACTATTAGGAAACAAAGATCATTATCAATCCTTATTACCCAATAGATTAATAATGAATTTTAGAAAAACACTATGGATGTGCATCCAAAACTCTATTTCATTAATTTGTAGATCTGTACAAATCCAAAATCTCATTTGTTCTCCTTTTCCTAAAAATTTAATTCCTTTACAAATGAATACCACTTGGTATATATAGATCGTCCTTAGATAATTATCTCATAACCACTTAGAAACCATCTTTGATTATGTGAAAAACAAAATAAGATTTAATAAAGTTTATCAAACTGTTGATTTTAGGAAAGTAAAGCTTATATTCTACCCTATTGCATGCATTTAGAAAAGTCACTTTTTATAAGACAATATGAACAAATAAAAGACGCGACTTCAAATTTTTTACTAAAATAGCAAAAAAAGTTAACTAAGAAACTTCTCTTTTTGAGCCATTTGTGTTGCCCTCTCAAATAGGATTCTACATAATGACCTCATTTCCTGGAAGTGCCTTGAAATTCCTAAATTCCATTATCTTTTGGACCATAATTACACTCTTTCAAATAATTAGATTGGCCATTTTTCACTCTTGGATTGAACATCAAATTTTTGTTGTGCTTTTATCTCCAACATTGATGTTTTATATTGTCTATTCTCTATCAACAATACATATAATCTCTAATTTCCTGGAATCTATTGACTATGAGACTTTCACATGAGTGTTCTCTGTCACTGGAAGCACTGCGTATTATCTCATTCAAATATTATGACATCTCAAACATTTCATTGTACTAGAGTATGTACCTAATTTGACAAATCACCAAGATATGTGTGAAGATTGGGTCCCTTCCACTAATCTCCTTTGGGGAGATTCATATACTTTAGTCACTCATGAGTCAGTTGCAACTTTAGAACAAGAATCAGATATAGAAGATCCCTTGAGAGAGCGTCAACTAAAGAATCTTGTTCGTTTAATGGAAAGAGAAAGTGCTACTTTTGATGAAACTGGACCTTCTACATCACGATGTCCCAAACCTTCATGATGTAAGCATCCTAGTCCCAGTTCAGATACAAGTTCTAATGAGTATGAATGGGACTCTTTTTCAGAGCCCTCCACAGTTGATAGAGATATTGATGTTGTTCACACTTATAGTTTTCAATCTGAGGTAGCCAACGAGTCACGTGTAGGATTAGAGGATTTGAACCCACATGTTGCCTTAGTGGACGATTCTTCGCTTGTTAGGACGAATCTTGATTTCGGTAGCTTAGAGGGATACTTGACTGACTCCGACTCTTCGGTCACCAGCGATAATATCATTCACATTTATAACCTTGAACTAGTCATTGACTTGCCTCTTGTTCATCCCGACCTCATTGATTGGTCCCAACGCTATCAAGAACCTGAGCTTTTAACATTCCAAAATGATTATGAGATAGCTTGTTATCTAAATGCCATTGAACTCGTAGTCTCTTCCACCAGTGAATTGGCTACTAGTATGACAGAGCTAGACATCAAGTACCTTAGTCACAAGATAAAAAGAAAAGAAAATCAAAAGAATAGGTGTTCTGAAGGCAAAAACCACTGTGTGGCGGTGTCAGAACCAAAAAAAGTAAATAGAAATGACGTATCCAAGGGTGAAAACCTCTCAGAGGCACCTAAGGATGAGGTACTTGATCATCTCCCTAGTTATTTTCAAGATCGATCTTCAGTGCTTGTTGAGCCAACACAAGCAGTCAATTTGGGTACAGATGAGGCTCCACAGATAGTACACTTGGCTAAGTCTTTGTCACCACAAGAAAAAGAGGCTTACACTAAGTTCTTACAGAAAAAGAAAATCAACTTTGCATGGACTTATTCAGATATGCCAGGATTGGACATAAATCTTATTATGCATCACTTGTCCATAGCTCCAAATGTCAAACCAGTTAAACAGAAATTGAGAAAGATGCATCCTCACATAGCTCTACTAGTCAAAGCAGAATTAGAAAAACTCCTTGGTGCAAAATTTATAAGGGCCATTGCCTATGTTGAATGGATATCAAACATTGTACCAGTTTCCAAACATGACAAATCCATTCGAGTATGCACACATTTTAGAGATCTCAATAGAGCATGCCCAAAGAATGACTTTCCACTTCCCAACATAGACATGATAGTGGATATGACTGCGGGTTATGAGATTTATTCCTTGATGGATGGATTTTCTGGGTACAATCAGATTAAGATAGCTCCTGAGGATCAAGAAAAGACTGCATTCACTTGTGCATGAGGTACCTATTGTTGGAACGCTATGCCTTTTGGATTAAAAAATGCAGGAGCTACCTATCAAAGAGCTATGACAACTATTTTTCATGACATGATGCATAAAAACATGGAAGATTATGTGGATGATACCTTGGCCAAGTCTAAACAAAGAGACACACACTTAGACGATTTGGAAGTCATTCTAGATCGCATGGAACAATTTCAACTAAGGTTAAATCCTAAAAAGTGTGCATTTGGGGTCACCTCTGGGAAACTACTTGGATTCATCATTTGAGCAAAAGGAAGAGGTGGACCCTGAAAAAGTCCAAGCAATCATAGATATGCCACCTCCTAAAAACATTATTCAAATGAGGAGTCTTCAAGGACATCTTCAATCTATAAGGAGATTCATTTCACAACTGACAGATAGAGCTCAACCCTTCAACAAGAACTTACACAAAGGAGTCAAATGTGTTTGGAATGAGGATTGTCAAAAGAGTATAGATCAAATCAAGAAATACTTGGCAAATCCTCTTATTTTAATGCCTCCTATCCCAGGGAGACCACTTATTTTATATATTTCATCGACATAATCTTCCTTGGGGGCATTACTAGCTCAACTTGATGAAAATGGGAAAGAAAGAGCAATGTACTACATTAGCCATACTCTTGTTTCATATGAGGTTAACTACACTAACATTGAGAAAGCTTGCCTTGTTGTTGTGTTTGCTTCCCAAAAGTTGCGACATTATATGCTTGCGCACACTGTACACCTCAGCCAAAATAGATCCACTCAAGTAGCTGCTAAGTAAGGCTTCCCTCACAGGTAGAATTGCTAAGTGGATGGTGATACTTTCAGAGTTTGACATAGAGTACATTGAGCGTAAAGCAATCAAAGGACAAGCCATATCAGATCAATTAGCTGATTTCCCATTACAAGATGATGCACCTATTCAAGTTGACTTCCCAGATGAACACCTCATGTATATGACTGAAAGAACATGGAAGATGTTCTTTGATGGATCTTTTATGAAACATGGTTCAGGAGATGGTGTGTTATTTGTTTCTCCTCATGGGTACACGATTCCTAAGTCTTACAAATTATTGTTCCTATGTACAAACAATATTGCTGAGTATGAAGCTTTAACAAATGGACTTAAGATGGCCATAGAATGGAGAATTACAGAGTTACACATCTATGGAGATTCACAATTGATAATCAACCAAGTTAAGAAAAACATGAGAAAATGGTACCTTACAAGAAAATGGTTGATTCCTTGAAACACTACTTCACATTTGTCACGTTCCAACAAATCCCTAGAGCAGAAAACAAAGCAGCTGATGCTATGGCTACACTTGCTTCACTCCTTCAGTTAGAGTAACATGAATCCAGATTTGAATTCCTGGTGGAAGAGCTACATCACCCTATCTATGACTCCCAAGAAAGCCATGTCATTTGTACCCTTGTTGGTCATGAGTCATCCCGTTATGGTGCCATTTACTCATATCTTCGTGATGGCATTATACCTGAAACCTTTAACCGATCTCAACGTAGAAACCTTACCTGAAACACCTCTCGCCATTCCCTTATCGCTGGTGATTTGTATAGGAGGGGTCTAGATGGAACATTTCTTAGATTCTTAGAAAAGGAAGAATCTGACCAAGTGTTAGTTGACATCCACGAGGGCATCTGTGGGGGACATTCCAATGGTCTTGCCATGGCCCGAAGGTTGCTTAGGGCGGGGTACTATTGGCCCACAATGCAGATTGATGCAGTAGCTTTTGCAAATTCATGTGAAAAATGTCAAAAACATGGTAACCTGATACATACTCCAGGCAGGGAGCTCATTCCTTCTATATCTCATTGGCCATTTCAACGCTGTGCCTTTGATCTTGTTGGGAAGATTCATCCCAACTTATCAGGTGGACACAAGTTTATTATCACTGCTATTGATTACTTCACTAAATGGGTAGAAGTTGTCCCACTTTCTGTTGCTTCAGGAAAGACAGTCTCTCTATTCATTCTGAACCATATCATCTGTCGATATGGAGTGCCTTCTGAGATTATTATTGACAATTGAGGCCAGTTTTAAAATAAATACCTTAAACAACTCTGCAAGAAATTCAAGATTAAACAATATTGGTCCTCCATTTACTTCCCGCAAGGAAATGGTCAAGCAGAGGCATCAAACAAGAGCATTCTTAAAATCTTGCATAGAACAGTCTGTAAGAATGGTAGAGATTGGCATTTACAGATAAATCCGGCTTTGTGGGCCTATAGAATGAGTATTCGTACTCCTACTGGGGCTACTCCTTTTGCCCTTGCATATGGCGCTGAAACAGTGTTACCTTTGGAGGTTGAGACTCCTTCACTTCGAGTTTCTCTCCATGGTCTAGTTACAGATGAAGACTACCGCACCATGAGACTTCAAGAGTTAGAACTTCTAGACGAAAAATGTCAAGCATCATTTGACCATATGAGGGTTTATCAAAAGCGCATGTCCAAAGCCTTCAACAAAAAGGTTCGCCCTAGAGAATTCCAAGTGGGATATCTTGTCCTACGTGAAAATCCTAAGAATCAACAACATAGAGATCAAAAGAGCAAATTTGAACCTAATTGGCTTGGACCTTACATCACTACATCAGCTTTTGGGACAGATGCTTATTTACTGTCTACAGAAGAGGGAGAGAAGCTCCCTGAGCCTATCAATGTCTTGCACCTGAAGAAGTTCTATCCATGATGCCCATTCTGTCTGGGGGCATCCTTTGTACATAATTATTGATCTTGAAAAAATCTAAAAATGATATATTGTCAAAAAATTCTAAAAATCGGAAAATATCCTAAAAAAATGATCATCTTAGTGAAAACCTAGCAATAGGCGCTTTGATGTATCTTCAAAAAATTTATATATTCCAAAAATTCAAAAAATTCAAAAAAAAAAAAGTGCCTTGGTGAAAACCTGGAAATAGGCGCCTTGGTAGCAAAAATTCAAAAAAACTATAAAAAGTCCTGAAAAAAAGAAGAAAAAATAAAAAATGAAAGATAAAAAATTGTAATAAAAATCCAAGTGGTGAAAACCTAGAAACAAGCGCTACTTGAGGCCTTTGCACCCCTGTTTCTTAGCGCATGTCCTTAACACTTAGCCTTTCTCCATCATGCCTTGTCCTTGTTGCCTTGGTCTGGAATTGGTCTTTGTCTTTGTCTTTGTCTAGGGGGCATAACTGTGTTAGCTTTGGTCTCTTGGATGCGTTATTCTTTAGGACATCTCACAAATGGTGTTTTTCAATACCACCCAACTGTATTTTTCAATACAACCCCTGACATCGAGTGTTTTTCAACACTTATCGGTTTGGTCTTACCCTATTTTGTCATGTGGTCTTACCTGCTTGCAAGCATTTGATCCTTATCCTCGGAACTCAGTATCAATTAACACACTTAAATTTTTAAACACAACACTTAATGCTTGAGCTATGTCATGATCTTTTCTTTGTGTGCTGACTGTTATTGATTTTTGTTGAGTGTCCTT
>MU227475.1:2194992-2243365 GCA_018584345.1 Thuja plicata | reverse complement strand
AACACAACATAAACATTCACACAAGTTGACACCAATATTTAACGTGGAAACCCAAATTGGGAAAAACCACCAGTAACATGCTACCAAGTTTTCACTCTTCTGAAGTGAGCTCTGCTAGGAGCCAACCCTGTTAAAGGTTACAAAATAGATTACTAAATGTGACTTGGTTAAAAGATTTAATCACCTTGTCAGGAGTGGCCTTGTTAGAGGACTTAGAAAATTCCACCTGAAAGTCACCTTTCTCAAAGGATTTATATAATGGCTGTTAGGTCAACCTGGTTAAAGGATTTTGATTGATACAATGGTTAGAAAGTAATAAGCAGGTGTGATCTAATACATACAACTTAATTTGCAAATCCAGATCCAATTTAGCTCTTATGCTAATTCACTGAGTGGCCTCCATTCTCATTTCAATCTTCAGATCTGCTTGGAAATCCGTCAAGCAATCACTTTTACAACTCTTTGTTTCTTTGCTCAGCCTTCTCTGCTAGATCATGCCAATCAGTCAATTAACATGTAATCCTCTTGCATACACTTTTCACATTCATATCACAACTTGAATAGCCCCTTGAGGTTATCTTATACCTCTTCATCTAGGTAAAATAAATATTTTCCGCGTAATCAAGATCGTAGATCTTAGGTTAGGTTAGATCCAACGAATCTTTCCATCATTTACATTTAATTTACTTCTCCAAAGCAATCACTAATTAAATCTTGAATCCATGTGTTAATTATAGTTACCCGTGCATTTAAATAGTGTGGACCAATTGTGCTTATCCTTAATTAACTTTACATATCCCAATAAATTCAATTATGTCAGCCAGAGATCTCAAATCTCAACAATTACCAAAATACTGCTGCTCGGCCAACACTATGTTCTTCCACTCGGTCATCACTATTTTCCTCAGCAATTTAATAGCACTCGGTCGACACTTCATAAATTATGCTCGACATATACTGGTTCTTAGTCGACACAAACTTCGCTTGACATAAACTGTTCCCAGTAAAATGACATCATAACTTAGTGTTATAGATAGACAACACATTACTTTGTCAATGTGCCAACTGATCAAGTACCCTTGTAATTTTCCATAACTCAACCATTTCACTTAGTCTTCTTGTTATCCTTGCCTTCAAATATTCTTCAAAAATGAATAGATATGGTACTCAAATAGATAGCATTAGTCTCACCAGTTAAGGTTTGACATCAATGAAAAAACAAAAATTGTTTACATTGTAGCTTTCCAACAATCTCCCTCTTTGGCATTGATGGAAACACTAAACATTGAAACAATAATTTTACAAACATAGTTACCATACAATCCAAAAAGTCTGCCTGTGTTCCTTGATATGAACAAATCTTCATTAATGTCTTTAACTTCATTCTGATTCTCATCTTATAAAACATTTCTCCCTCTGTGTCTATAATCACATTGAAATCTTTCTATTTATATTCATCTGTAGACTCCCTCTTTTAGTAAACTCTCCCTTTTTCTCTAAGTATAGTAAACTCTCCCTCTTTGACAACAATGCCAAAGACGTTGACATCTTCATCATGCAAATTATTTTGTTCTAACTCAGTATCATGCTGTTCCTATCATCTTGTTTATGACTGATCCTCTTTTTTGTCCTTGTCTTTCTTTCACAACTTTAGGCAACATCCTAAAGTGTGACTGCCTATGCATCAATGTGTCAAATATTCTGAATATAACATTTGATTCAAGAGTCCCATTCTGAACTAGTTAGCCTCAGTTAGGGGAATCACCCCTAATTTACCTTGCAGATACTCATGGGCATCCTTGGGTAGTGTTTTTGTAAATATGTCTGCTAACTGTTCCTTAGTATGCACATATTCCAATCTCACTTTCTTGTTCTGAACTAGCTCTCTCAAGTAATGATACTTGATAGCTATATGCTTTGTCTTAGAGTGCAACACAGGGTTCTTAGAAATATTAATGGCACCCGTGTTATGACAATATATAACAACTGGTTCTGTGATCTCCTCTTTCATTCCTTTCAGTAGTATCTTCAACTACACAATATTAGAGAAGTTAAGTGTTGTTGCCACATACTCAGCTTCAACGGTAGATTGTGAGGTGCAATTCTATTTCTTTCTTGTCCATCAATCTCTTTCCCAAAAGAAATATGCCACCTGTGGTACTTTTCCTGTCATCCACATTTCTAGCCCAATCAAAGTCAGTGTAAACTCTAAGCTCAAACTTATCATTCATTTTGTAGTACAGACCATATTTATATGTTCCTTTCAAATATCTCAGAATTCTTTTTACTGCCATCATATGAGTTTCCTTGGGATTGGCAGAAAATCTTGCAAAAATTCCAACAGCCAGAGAAATATCAAGTCTACTGTGCACAACATATTGCAGCTTTCCAATCATTGACATATAAAGGGTTTGATTCACTTCTTTTGTATCATCATTTTTGGTTAACTTATGTTCAGTAGCCATGGGTGTACTTACTGGTTTTGATTCTTCCATTCCAAAATTTTTTAGTATCTCCTTGACTTATTTTGATTGAGTAATGTAGATACCATTCTTCTTTTGATATATTTGTAAGCTAACAAAGAATTTGATCTCACCAAACATAGACATCTCAATTTTAGTTTGCATCTCTTTTGTAGATGTTTGGCATAACACATCTTGTCCACCAAATATAATGTCATCAACAAAAAATTTAGCTAATAAAGTACCTTTATTTTGTTCTGTCTTCAAATACAGATTGTTGTTGTCATTGGTTCTTGCAAATCCAATCTTTATCAAATAATTGTGTAATCTCTCATACGATGCTCTTGGTACTTGCTTCAGTCCATATAATGCCTTGTGTATTCTGAAAACCATGTTCCTCTTTCTTGGTTCAACAAATCCATCAGTTTGTTCAATGTACACTTCTTCTAATATCCCATTCAGGAATGCTGATTTTACATCCATCTGATAAAATTTACAACCTTTATACACTGCATATGCAAGTAAGGTTATGACTCCTTCCAACCTTGCAACTGGGGCAAATGTTTCTTCATAATAAATTCCTTCCTCTTGTGCATAACCCTTGCATACCAGTCTAGCTTTATTCCTTGTTACTTCTCCATGTTCATTCAACTTATTTCTGAATACCCACTTAGTACTAATTACATTTTTGTCATTTAGCCTAGGTACAAGTGTCCAACTCTTATTCTTTTCAATATGTTCAATCTCTTCATTCATGGCTTGTATCTAGTCTTCATTCTCTAAGGCATGTTTTACTATTTTAGGCTCAAAATCACATAAAAAGCATGTACCGTCTCTCAAATTACTTCTTGTCATAACTGCAAATTCCTTTGATCCTATGATTTGATTAGGTTTGTGATGCCTCCTCACATACTTTGCTAGAGTAGGTTCTTTCTTTTCTTCAGATTCATTATTTTCGTTCAATTCAGGTTGATTCTATGTCTCGACATCTCCATCAGATAGCTCTACAATTACCTCCTATTTCTTGAAAATCTCATTCTGTGACTCGACAGATGCTAGCTGTTGCTCAAAAATCTCATTCTTAGGTTCGTGTAATACATTAGAATCTTACTCATCCAGATAGACAAATGATTTGTAACTTTCCGGTTCCTGTGTGCTTTCTGCTTCATTTCTTTCTGCATATTCATCAATTCTAACATTTGTAATTTCCACAATTTTGTTAGTGTTATAATTCAAACACTTATATTCTTTACTTTTAGTTGAATATCAAAGAAATATGTCTACCTCACCTTTAGCATCAAGTTTTCCATTTCTGTTATCCTTCAGTATAAAACATTTGCTTCCAAAAACTTTGAAATATCTTACATTAGGTGCATATCCATACCATAGCTCATAAGGTGTAGCATTAGTACCTTTCTTGACTTGTACTTTGTTTAGGGTATAGAATATTGTACTTACATCTTCTCTCTAATATTTTTGTATAACATTTTTCTCCATCGTTAGTGCTCTGGCACAGTCCATGATAGATCTATTTCTTCTTTCAGTAATACCATTCTGTGGTGGTGTCCTAGGTGCAGACATCTATCTCTTTATACCACAGTCATTGTAGAACATTTTAAACTCATTAGAAGTAAAATCACCTCCTCGGTTAGATCTCAAACATTTCATACTTTTACCTGTCTCCTTTTCAACTTTTTCCAAGTACCACTTAAATAACAGAAATACGTCAGATTTTTATTTAAGAAACATAACAGTCATCATTCTGGAGTAATCATCAACAAATAGAATGAAATATCTATCTCCACACTAACCTTTCTCACCAATGGGACCACAAAGGTCAGTATGAACCAATTCCAAAATTTCCTTAGAAGTATGAGTCTTGCTTTTGAAACTAGATTTAGTCATTTTTACCAATTGATATTGCTTACACATTGCATTTTCAGGTTTCTTTAACTTAGGCAGCCCTCTAACCTTTTTGAATTTTCTTATGCTTACCAAGTTATCAAAGTTTACATGACACAACCTTTTATGCCATAACCAGATATCATTATATTGTGCAAACAAGCATGTCTCATCAGCTAAGTCCAGATAGAACATGTTACCTTTTGTTTTCTCTCCACTTCCAACTAGTTATCCAATGACATCATAGATCTTTGCATTCTTGTGATGGAATTCAACTCTGTAACCAGAAGTATTCAACTGTGCAACACTCAATAAATTATAGTTAAGATCATCAACCCAATATACATTTTCACGTCTAATTTTGTCAGTCAATTTAATTGATCCTTTCCCTTTAACAAGACATGGTGCATCATTACCAAATTTAACAAAACCACCATTGCACTAATCTAAGGTCTCATATTTATCCTTATCCCCAATCATGTGATGTGAACAACCACTGTCAATGATCCAACGGTCACCTTTACTCATATAAGAAATTAATTCTGTTTTCTCATCATCATCAAAATCATCTTTCATAGCAGCATACACAACTTCTATATCATTTTCATCAGAATTGTCAGATCCACTGTCAAAAGCTTCTTCAGCTATATAGCAAGATTTCTTACCCTTGTCTTTGTAATCCTTATACTTTCTGAAGTCTCAGTCATCCTTTTTGTCTTTGTACTTGTTGTCTCTTCTTTCATCTTTGTTGTTCTTATCAGGACATCTAGCAACAATATGACCAACTTTGTTACATGAAAAACAAATGATAGGAAGTTTACCTTTGAATTTTCCTTTTCCTCTAGATAGTCTTCTTGCCATAAGTGCCTCACATTCTTCCAGATCGTCATCTGTAGTGTCACTATCACTATTCACACATTTCTTTCCTTTCTTTGATTTGTTAAGGACCAACTGGGATCTGGATGTAGAATCAATAGCTTGTGGAGTGTAGTTATCAAAATTTGACATCTCAAATGTAGTAATTCTGCCTACTAGACCTTCCAAAGTCATATTATGATTAGGAGTACATCTCAACTCTTGAATTATAGACTCTAATAGTATATACATGAAGAAGATTCCTTAATACATTGCTCATAATGGTGTTATCATCAATGGTTCCATTAACTCCTCTAATAGCATTCACAACTTCTTTTATCCTACCACAATATTGAACTATATTTTCTCCTTCTTGCATTTTCATTTCATCAAACTTACCTCTTAAACTTTTAGATTTGGTTCTTAGCACATTTGTATCTCCTCCATAGATGGTTTTTGGGGTATCCCACATCTATTTTTCATTTGTAAAATTCTTTATGTCTTCAAATTCAGGATAACTTAGGGATGATGCAATCTCCAACATTGCTTGATTGTGTTCCTGCTTTTCTCTTAACTGTTCAGTGGCGAGAGGTGTTGTTGGGACTACATAATCATGTTCAATATAGCACTTAGTAACATCACCAATACTAGCCAGATGCAATTTCATCAAACTCTGCCATGCATGAAAGTTATCTTTGTTCAACTTTGGTACCTCCTTTTTATACATCTTGATCTTTTTCTCCAAGTACCTTCAAACCATTTTCAAGAGACCAAAGCTCTGATACCAATTGTTAGAATGAATTTAGAATAACTGAGAGGGGGGGTGAATTAGTTATCCTCAGGGTTAGATGTACCAAATGAAAATTCATAGCATTTTAAACAACTCATATCTGCTCGGTAGAAACAACATAAATATGCAGTCTACTGTTCAAATGTAATCAGATTGCAGAAACTTAACCGTAAAACACAACATAAACATTCACACAAGTTGACACCAATATTTAACATGGAAACCAAAAGTGGGAAAAACCAACAGTAACATGCTACCAAGTTTTCACTCTTCTGAAGTGAGCTCTGCTAGGAGCCAACCCTGTTAAAGGTTACAAAACACATTGCTAAATGTGACCTGGTTAAAGGATTTAATCACCTTGTTAGGTGTGGCCTTGTTAGAGGACTTAGAACATTCCACCTGAATGTCACCTTTCTCAAAGGATTTATGCCATGACTGTTAGGTCAACCTGGTTAAAGGATTTTGACTGATACAATGGTTAGAAAGTAATCAGCAGGTGTGATATGATACATACAACTTACTTTGCAAATCCAGATCCAACTCAGCTCTTATGCTAATTCAATGAGTGGCCTCCATTCTCATTTCAATCTTCAGATCTACTTGGAAATCTGTTAAGAAATCACTTTCACAACTCTTTGTTTCTCTGCTCATCCTTCTATGCTAGATCATGCCAATCATTCAATTAACCATGCAATCCTCTTGCATACACTTTTCACATTAATATCACAACTTGAATAGCTCCTTGAGGTAATCTTATACCTCTTCATCTAGGTAAAATAAATATTTTCCTCTTAATCAAGATCGTAGATCTTAGGCTAGGTCAGGTCCAACAGATCTTTCCATCATTTACATTTAATTTACTTCTCCAAAGAAATCACTAATTAAATCTTGAATCCATGCGTTAATTATGGTTACCCATGAATTTAAATAGAGTGGACCAATTGTGCTTATCCTTAATTAACTTTACATATCCCAATAAATTCAATTATGTCATCCAGAGATCTCAAATCTCAATAATTGCCAAAATACTGCTGCTCGGCCAACATTGTGTTCTTCCACTCGGTCATCACTGTTTTCCTCGACAATTTACTGGCACTCGGTCGACACTTTAGAAATTATGCTCAACATACACTAGTGTTCAGTCGACACAAACTTCTCTTGACATAAACTGTTCCCAGTAAAATGACATCATAACTTAGTGTTATAGATAAAAAACACATTAATTTGTCAATGTGCCAATTGATCAAGTACCCTTTTAATTTTCCATAACTCAACCATTTCACTCAGTCTTCTTGTTATCCTTGCCTTCAAATCTTCTTTAGCTATCAATAGATATGGTACTCAAACAGATAGCAATAGTCTTACCAGTTGTTGGCAATCATGTTTTGTCACTGATGTCAACATATGTTTCTGATGAGAGAGACATACTAGTTATCACTAGAGCATGGATGTTTGACTGAAGTGTACGGGCATTGTATGAATGTTTCATTATTTGTGAAGATGGGGATGTATAAAGGGATGAGCTTTGATCTTATATCTAAGATCACTTGAGATTATGTTTCTATTTGATTGAGTTACAAAGATTTTGGTGAAGATTGTTTGCTAAACAATGGCAGATAATTATGGAAGAGTTAGTCTCTGAGTTTTGAGGATAACTTTCATGCAAATTTGATTCATGTTATGCGAGATTGAGGAATGGAAGAAGACATGTCAAGGAATGTTTTTTATGATTCTTGGGTTGCAAGCCTCTTGGTGACATCATCTGTGGCATGTGTTCTAGAGAAGACCTATTTGGGATCGACTTCAGAAATGTAGCGTGTATTATGTATGGTGAGCATGGATTACGGATCTTAGATTATATTTGATGGATTATAATTGATGTTTACTTGTTAAAGGTACCGTGTGTATCTTAGCAAGGGGTTATGCAATTATTTGTGCATTGGGGAAGTCTTAATCGACCAACCTAATTGATTATAGTAAACCTATATAAAAGAAAGCTATTTTCTTTTGTGGAGTGTGTGGTGAGACATCGAAGTGTGGAAGCTGTGAGCTTGTATTTGTAAAGTTTTCTGGATGTAGAGTAGTGGTTGTGATTGAAGAAATTCATGATAGGAGTGATCTTCTCAGTCTAGAGTCCACTTAATTCTCATCTAAGGACATTTTCCCTACCTATTAGGGATTCCACAAACCCTAATATTGAGGGCAAGTCACTAAGATCTCCACCCTTCCAACCAAGAACCACCCTATCAATAAGATCTTTAAATACACAATAAACCTACAAGAGTAGATTCCACCAACCTAAGAAAAAACTCACACAATGATTTGTAGGGTTAAATTTACATCATATTTAGTCATTTGACAACTATCTTGAAGACTTGGAACCATTCTTCAATCATCTATTCATCAAGTTCCTAAAATTTAGGAAAAATCATAATTGCTTTTGTAGCCCTAACTAGACTCAAAAATTAGATTATCTCACAAACTTTGTTCAGGACTCCCAAACCTAACTTAGGATCCTTATACCCTTTTCAAATAAATTGAACATTTTAAAGGTTTGGTTTCTCCAAGCCACCCATACAATGCCTGAATGATCTGAGAGACTCTATCCTTAAAAATAGGGCTAATTGGTCATCTCACTATTTTTGTCTTCACAACCTGATTAAATAAACTTATCAGTTTCCACCATTGCATAGAGGGTCATATCACCTCCCATTCACCAACCTCCCATAATTGGATTACTTATTTCAATCCAACCCTAGATATTATGGCTCTCTTTTACTCTATTTCCCTAGCCGGGCTATAGCCAAGATCGCCTAGGGAAAGAGCTCAAAACCAACCCTAACTCCTCTGTTAACAAAACAAAAGGAAAATGTATATAAAATGACCCCTCTTTTGTTCTATCTAGGCCCATTTTACATTCCATGAATTTAAGAACCACGAGGAGCCATTTTCTATGTACACTCTAGAATTGGACCAGAGAACTCCAACTTCAAGAAAATTTACAAATGAACTACACAATGAAAGCTATATGAAAAATCAATCCAAAAAGAGTTAAGTAAAACCCATGAGAAGATAATTACAATAGAAATAAAAAAAATCTAATCCATTTACAGTTCTATTCAATAGAAATGCTCTAAAATGCTATTACATTGTAAATCTATAACCTTACAATGAGTGAAAATCTAACCAAAATGGTATCCAACCTTGAAATGTCTCCGTGGAAGTTCTTAAATAGTATTCCTCTGACCAAATCAACCACTCCAAATGATTAATAAATTCCTTTTGGACAAAAGCAACTTTTCTTGCAAATTTGTCGAGCAACTTTCAAAAGTTGCAAAGTTGCAAGTGTTGATTTGAGCAACTTTTCATCTTTTTTTGCAATTTTTTCTTTTTAAAAATTTTACTCCCATGGATGGATTAAAAAGGTCTAAAAAAAAACACTAAGACTCACAACAAACTCAAAATGACCTCCTAAGCATCTAGAATTCCCAATCCACATTTTGTCCCAAATTGTCGTCTAGGGTAAATGGATAAAAGCCTTTAAAAAAACTTAACATTCCTATACCACTTAAAAAACATCATAACCTTCCCTAAAATTCTTAACTAACTCAAATGAAACACCACACAACAAAATAATCTCTTTTAACCCTAGGTGCTCATGCACCATTCTCCCCTAAACAAAAATAAATCAACTTTCATTGGTGGGAATCATGTTAGGATCTATGCCAAAATTATAAAACTCTACTTACAACACCCATGTAGCCTATGAATATTCTTTTCCTTTCCAATTTACCAGGTACTCCATGTACACTTTAGTTCTTTTCTTCTTAGCAACCCTGGAACTTAAAATCTTCTCTTCTTTGGGCTTTGGTGTAACTGGAAGTTTCAATGCCTTTATCTCCTCTGCATCTTCTGAATGACTATGGTCTCCATCTAGAACTGGTCCTTTGTAGAACACCAGATTTGCAACATTAAAGACTGGATAAAGTCCTATGTCCGTAGGTAACTCAACTTTGTAAGCATTAGGTCCATACTTTTCTAGAATGACAAAATAGAATATTCTTCTCATCTGAAGCTTATTGGGGATACCTTTTTGTAACCTTGCTTTGTTTAAGTGTACCATTACTAGGTCTCCAACCTAGAATTGAACATCTCTTTTTGTTTCATCCATCTTATGCTTGGTGTGAGTAGTACTCTCCACTAGTGCTTGCTTTACTGTATCATGGACCTCCTTCATGGGCTGAGAAAAGTCCTCTGCATAACCACGTTTCTCTATATTATTCCCAAGGTCTCTTAGCTCACATATACCCTTGGGATGAATTCCATAGACCACTTTAAAGGGGCTCTTACCTGTGGACCTATTTATGGAGTCATTGTAAGCAAACTCTGCTTGAGTAAGTAATTGATCCCATGTCTGTCCATACTCTTTGGTGAGACACCTTAAGAGGTATCCTAAGATTCTATTTACCACCTCAATTTTACCATCCATTTGTGGATGATAAGCAGAGCTAAAAGAAATATTTGTTCCAAGATTTTTCCATAAGGTCTTATAGAAACGACTCATAAACTTAGAGTCCTTGTCTAATACAATGCTTAAAGGTAACCCATGGATTTTGAATGTTTCCCTAAAGAAGATATTTTCTATATAGCATGCATCATGGGTGGTCTTAAATGGCACATAATGGGCCATCTTACTGAATCTATCCACAATCACAAAGATACTATCTAATCCCTATTTTGTCTTGGGAAGTCTAGCCACAAAGTCCATACTGAGACACTCCCAAGGTCTAGTTGGAATTGGAAGGGGTTGATCCAACCCTGCATTGGATGAAGTCCCCTTGGCTTTTTGATAGGCTATACAAGTCTCTACATACTTCTGGATATCCCTATTCATTCTTGACTAATAATAGTACCTTTTAACTAGTTCTAAGGTCTTGTGAACACCAAAATGTACACTAAGTGAACCATTATGTTTTTCTTGCACTAGGTTCTCTCTCATTGAACCTCTAGGCACACAAACTTGACCTCACCTAAAAAAAAGACCTTCTTGAATAGTAATATTAGAGTAGTCACCATGAAAATGATTTTGGAAATCCTTACACACCTTGTAAGCTGCTGAGAAGTCCTCATCTACTGGATACAATTATTTGAAACTATCTATGCCAATGCTCCTCAACTGTATTTCTTTAACTGTGAGAAATATTCTGCTTAATGTATCTACCACCTTATTTTGGATTCCCTTCTTGTTCTTGATAGTGAAGGTGTAGGCTTGGATATACTCCACACACTTCATATGCTTGTGACTTAGCTTATCTTGTGAATTTAGGAAGCTCAAAGCTTAATTGTTAGTGTAAACCACAAATTATTTAGGAAGTAGGTAATTCCTCCACTTCCTCAATGCTTGTACTAATGCATATAACTCCAAATCATATGAGGAGTAATTCTTCTTTGCATCATTGAGTTTTTCACTATGAAAATCCATTGGCTTTCCCTCCTGACTTAGGACTGCTCCTATGGCAGTATGACTGACATCACATTCAATAGTAAACAATTTATCAAAACTAGGAAGTAGAAATATAGTTTGGGTGGCTATCCCCTTCTTCAAAGTCTCAAAACCTCTTCTAGCATGCTCATTCCAATGGAATTTGGTCTTTATGCCTCCATTTATGGTATCTAAGATAGGTGCACATATTTTACTGAATTGTCTAATCAACTTCCTATAGAATTGTGCTAATCCACGGACGCTCCTTACCTCTGTAGCTGATTTAGGTGTAGGCCAATTCAAGATTTCTTCCAACTTTCTTGTGTCCATCTTCAAATTCCTTTCTGAGATAAAAAAACCAAGGTACACCAACTCTTGTTTCATGAACTCACTCTTTTCCAAGTTGGTTGTCAACTTCTCTTCACGTAACTTTTGCATTACCATCTGCAGATGCTTAAGGTGATCCTCCTTTGTTTGAATAAACACTAAGATATCATCTAGATAGAACACAACCCATTTACCTATGAATTATTTCAACACTCCATTCATTAGCCTCATAAAAGTGCTTGGGGAATTAGACAACCCAAAAGGTATTACTAGGCACTCATAGAACCCTTCTGTGGTCTTGAAGGCCATGTTCCACTCATCCCCTTCCTTCACTCTAATATAGTGGTAACCACTCTTTAAGTAAATTTTGGAGAAATACTTGGCTCCCCTAGACAATCCATTAAGTCTTCTATTCTAGGAATTGGGAACCTATACCTTATGATAATCCTATTTATATCCCTAGAGTCTGTACATATTCTCTAAGTACCACCATTCCTTGGGGCTAGGACAATGGGCACTGCATATGGGCTTATGCTCTTTCTAATCAGGCCTTGGTCAAGTAATTCTTGGATTTGTATAGAAATTTTTGTATTCTCTTTTGGGGTCATCTTATAGGTTTCTTTTTAGGGAGTGAGTCTCCTGGGATAAAGTCAATTTGACAACTAATGGATTTCTTAGGTGGTAGGGTAGCTAGTTGACCATCACTAACTATATCTTGGTATTTGTGAAACAAATTTTGGATCTCTATAGGTAGTTCCTCTTTCTTTTCCACCTTTTCATCCTTAGGCTTCAATACTAAGGAAAATCCCACTCCTACTTCTTCTAGTGTTTTCAAAAATTCCTTCTCTCCCATTTAGAGTATGTTGGGAACCCCTTTCTTCACTTCCCCTTGCTGCAAGATTGACTAAATCTTGAATGTGACCCCATCCTTCCTAAATTAATAGGATTTCTTAGCCCCATCATGCATTGCAACTCTATCAAACTTCCAGGGTCTTCGCAATAAGAGATGACAAGCATCCATGCAAGACATGACACAAAACTCTGTCCTTATATCTCCTTATTGAGAACTCCACCCAAGCTTTCTCATTAACCAATACATGTTGATCTTTATTTATCCAAGTGACTCTGTAAGGGTTAGTATGAGGAATTCTTTTAAATTTAATCTTTTCAATGGCTTCTACAAAATAATGTTATCAGTAGAACCAAAATCTATGATAACTTTACACAACTTACCTAGAATCTTGCATTTGTATTAGAGCCTCTTCTTCTGTTATAACCACTTCTACTATTGTTTGACTCTCCCTGGTTCTCAGTGAGCTTGGACACACCTTGATTTCTTTCTTCAAATTTTCTTCCTCCAAAGCCTTCTCTCTGGCCTCTGCCATCTCTTCCTCTAGCTCTACCCCTACTTCTTGAGTCATGCTTCTTTTTAAGATTTTCTTCTACCTTGAGGGATAGTTGATAACATTGGTGTACGGTCTTAGGAATCAAGAGGATGATTTCCTCTTGTATGTTCCACCTCAACTCATTCAGGAACCAAGACACTTTTAGGCTCTCTTCCTCCATTACATGTGATCTCAAACATAACTTATGGAACTATTATGTATAGACACTTACTTCAAGGTCTTTCTATCTTATGTTTTGTCTCTTCTTGTGCAACTGCACCTCATAATCATCTGATAGATAAGTATCTCTAACCTTGGCCACCATACCCTTACAACTGGTAATAATATTATTTCCTTCCTTTACCCTCTCATCTTGTACAAAATTTCACCATATGAGGGAAATCCCTCTCAACCTTGTCTTAGCTACTCTCACCTTTTGTGCCTCTGTCATACTGTTACATTCAAGTTGGTTTTCAAGTCCCTCTATCCACTCCATGACCAATTATGGTTCTATCTTGCCACTAAATAGGTGTAAAAATTCCAAGGAATTTCCACTCATATATTTTAGAGCCTTAAGGAATGTATCTTCTTGGAGTATAGGGCCAGGCTCTAGCACTGCATCTTCTTCGGCCACTAACTTACCTTTCCCTTCATTCTCTCTTACCAACTCACTTACTGCTATTGTTCGAAGTTGCACTTCCTCTAACTTAGTTTCCATCTTTGCCAATTGTTCTTTTAGGAGTATGTTCTCCTCTCTCTTCTCTTCCACATCTTTTACTAACTTAGCATTAGTCACCATTCTGGATGAATCTACTGATTCTAGTGAATACAAAATCCAAACTTCACAAGCCCAATCTTTAGGCTCTGATACCAATCTGATAGGAGTGATCTTCTTAGTCTAGAGTTATCTTGACTCTCATTTAAGGCCTTTTTACTAGACCTATTATGTATTCCACAAACCATAATCTTGAGGTCAAGTCACTAAGATCTCTACCCTTCCAACCAAGAACCACCCTATTAATAAGATCTTTTAATACACACTGAACCTACAAGAGTAGATTCCACCAACCTAAGACAACACTCACATAGTGATTTGCAGGGCTAAATTTCTATCATATTTATTCATTTTAAAACTATCTTGAAGACTTGGAACCATTCTTCAATCATCTATTCATCAAGTTCTAAAATTTAGGAAAAAGCCTAATTGCTTCTTGTAGACCTAACCAGACTCAAAAATTGGATTATCTCACAAAAATTGTGCAGGAAACCAAACCTAACTTAGGATCCAGATACCCTTTTCAGAGACATTGAATATTTTCAAGGTGTGGTTTCTCCAAGCCATCCGTACAACACCTGAATGCTTTGAGGGACTCTGTCTTTAGAAATAGGGCTAATTGATCTTCTCACTGTTTTTGTCTTCACAACCTGATGAAATCAAATTATCAATTTCCACCATTTCATAGAGGGTTGTATCACCTCCCATTCACCAAGCTCCCACCATTGGATTACTTCTTTCTATCCAACCCTGCATATTATGGCTCTTTGTTACTCTATTTCCCTAGCTGGGCTATAGCCAAGCTCGCCTAGGGAAAGAGCTCAAAAATAAACCCTAACTCCTTTGCTAAAAAAAAATGAAAATGTATATATGATGACCCCTATTTTTTTCTATCCAGGACCATTTTACATTCCATGGATTTAAGAACCACGAGGAGACATTTTCTATGTACAGTCCAGAATTGGACTAGAGAGCTCCAACTTCAAGAAAATTTACAAATGAACTACAAAATGAAAGCTATATGAAAAAATCACTCCACACAGAGTTAAGTAACACTCATGAGAGGATAATTACAATGGAAAGAAAAAAATCTAATCCATTTACAAGTCTATTCAATAAAAAATTCTCTCAAATGTTGTTACAGTGTAAATCTGCAACCTTACAATGAGTGAAAATCTAACCAAAATGGCATCCAACCTTGAAATGTCACCATGTAAGTTCTTAAATAGAATTACTCTAACTAAATCAACCACTCCAACTAATTAATAAATTCCTTTTGGACAAAATCAATTTTTCTTGCAAAGTTGTCGAGCAACTTTCAAAAGTTGCAAAGTTGCAAATGTTGCTTTGAGCAACTTTTCATCTTTTTTTTGCAATTTTTGCTTTTTCAATTTTTAACTCCCATGGATGGATTACAAAGGTATATAAAAAATAAGACTCACAACCTAAAAATGACCTCCTAAGCATCTAGAATGCCCAATCCACACATTTTGACCCAAATTGTCCTCTTGGACATTAAAAAGGGTAAATGGATAAAAAGCATTTCAAAAAAAAACTCAACATTCCTATACCACTTAAAAATCATCCTAAAATTCATCAAACTTCTTAACCAAATAAAATGAAACACAACACAAAAAAGAAGGAATATTAACTGTTTTAGCAAAGCTGTTGCTATCAGTCGGTTCATTGAATTACATATCTTATATACATATGTATTTTAGACAGTATGTCCTGATGGTGGATTTAACCTTCTTTAGGTAATGAGCCTGTTATTTCTCTTGAATCCTAACAGGGTCTGTCCTTTAACAAGGACCATGTACTATATGTAATAATTAGCTCCTAACATGGCTAAATCTCCTAACAAGGATACTATATAAATTATTTTCTTCTAGATTTGATCGCATCTTATATTTTTACATTTCTTGCACTCTCTCTCATCCTGATGATGAATCACAAAGTGTGATCCGAAATGTTGATGCTAAAAACACTTACACAATCAAATCCAGAAGCAAATAATTGATTTATATGGATTGTGGAAATCTGATAATGTTGAAGGATACTATACTTTCAGTGCATTATTTGTGGGTGCTAATTCTCACCGGGGTTTTTCTCTTAATAAGGTTTCCTTGACAACAAATGGTTTTGTTATGATGTTGTTGTTGATATGTTCAGAATTGCATTTATCTTTTTATTGTTAAGGTTAAAGTTTAAATTATTTACAAAACCGATTCACCCCCCTCTCAGTTGTTCTGGTGGACTATTATTGCTAACACTTTCTACTGTGGTTCATGCCAAAGCAAGAGGGAAAATTTTGAATACTAATGGGAAGGGGAATAAATTTCTATCCAGGGAAACATATATTTTAGGTAAGATCATTCTAGATCATAAATTTGATCCAAATTAGTTTACATCTAGTCAACTTGAAGGATTATTGGATGCAGTTGATAGTCACTTCGAAACTTTAGAGAAATTTGCAATGATCAAAGTTCAAAATGAATTCATTACCAATAGATTCAATTAGTTGAATGCTATAATTGCAAATGATAAGACTTCTTTGGGAGTTTCTGTTCAAAAACTGAAGGAGGTAAAGTTTATAAGTCTTATGTTGATTATCCTAAGCATGTAGCTGATATTGATAAAATCCTTAAGGACAGTGAGGCTAAAATCTCAGAAATATCACAAGGATTTGATCCCTTGAATGAGTTAGCATCGATTCATTTGACACAAGTGATAACACTTTATGATAAAATCAAACCCTTTTCACAAAGAGGAATAAAGTAAAGCGAAGGATTAGAGAACTGATGAACTTTATTGTTCCAAAACTTGATATTCTAATGAGAGGTTAAAATAAATTAGTTGCAACCTATGAATTTCCTGATGCACTTGATTTGGTTGAAGCATATAGGGTGGCATATGCACTTTGTGGGTAGATTCAGATTGCAGAAAGCATTAAGAAGATTTGTGACAAAAATTTTGCAGCTCCGAGGAATAATTTCTTAGACATATTCAAACTATTATAAGTATATGTTGCACACTTATGTATATAAGCGGATGATATAGGATTTTGGTAGTTGAATTTTGAGGAAGATCCCATCTTTTGTCATTGTTGTCAAAGGGAGAGAGATGAGGTGAAAAATGATTTATTTAGCTCAGGGGGAGCACAAATGTTTTGGTTAGGAAGAGACCTCTTGGTGATTGGTAAAATTTTCTCTGACACTTAGTCATTTTTCACTAAGTGTTTCCATCAATGCCAAAGGGGAGATTGCTAGAAAGAGACACTGCATTGGATAATTTGTATGTTGTTATTGATGGAAACTACATACGTCTCTTATGGTTACCTAATAATTTTTGGTGATATCAAAGGTCATAATGCAAAATTGGCTAAGTATGGAAGAAGACAAGTGGTATAGAAGAATCAATATGGACAAATGCGATCGAGTTGTGAAGTGCAAAGTTAGGGGAAGCTTCTATAGGTCATATCCTATCTACGTCTATAATCATATTAATTTATGATGACATTTTTTGGAGCTATAAGTTTCTAAGTATCAGGTATACAAAGACGTGTGAGGAATAGTGACAGTTACTTGTTGGATCGATCAACGATCATACCAGATCGATGATCTAATTAGTTTAAGTGTAATTATTGGTAGAGCCAACATAATATATGATATCTATGCTTTGGTTGAGGTTAGCATAAAGGTTTGTTTGTTGATTTGATCAAGGTTCTTGTAATACCTCCAACCCTAACATGTCCTTGCTATGCTTTTTGGAAGTTAGGGAATATTATAGGAAATCCTATGTGTGGTTTTTATAAGAGTATGATGTGAGGCCCTACCCGAGCATGTCATAACACTTCATTTATTTTCACGATAGACTTACTATTTGATACACTATTTTGATGCATTATGGATTTAGACTTTATTTGACAAGGGTTTGATAAAATGATGCATTCTATTTTATGTTGTAGTGTCCCCTTTCCAGAATAAGATTTAATAATAAATAATAGAAAGAAAAGTAATGAATAAATAAATTATAATAATTTATTAAAATTAACTTAATATAATAATGAAAGAATATAATGTATTTACTAATATAATATAATATAATATATTACTAAATTAATAGATAATAAATAATAAATAATGATTTAATAAATAATAAATAAATAAATAAATAAATAAATAAACTAACTAATAACATTAAAATATAAATAATAAATAATCTAATTATAATATAAATATTAAATATATCATATATATTTAATATTATTATGTAGTATAATCAAAATATAAATATTTTACATTGTTATAATATAGATATTATATCTATATTATATATAGTTAATTGCTATATTATATATAATAAAGTCTGAAATATATAATGACAGGCGATAACTTAAAACATGACTCCTAAGGAAAGTCACGTCTTTCCATTCCTCCCCACGTAGGTATTAAGGGGATGAACCAATAGGTTAAGGGGCAGATCATTGATACACATTCCAGGCTTTGAACCTTGGAGTCAACACAAAAGAACCCATCAACATATACACACACACACACACACACACATATATATATATCCAATCTGTTTCACAGTCACCAAATGCATCTCACTGGGAAAAGAGAATTGCGTCTACAACCAGGGAACAAGGAAACATTGAGCGAAGATTTGAAGTCTCAGGGATGAAATACATTACATAGAGAACAATATCAACAACCATTGTCTACGGAAATAGAAAGATATTCGAATAACATACGGGTACAATGAAATAAATCCGGTGTAGCAACTGAAGGATGATTTCACAAGAATTACCAACCCATTATAGGATAGAATCTTACGAAGATATACACTAATTGAATTGGATATCAATAAGTGATTATGTATAATTGTTAATAATACCAAGGTTCGATCATAGGATGTCTTTAACATTATAGCTCATGCGAAAGGAATTTCACATAAGGGGATTTCATCAGGTGTAAGCCAAGGAAGAGACTCTATCATTGGGAAATAATGAAATCATAGGAGAAGCTAGTCTCCATTAGAGACGATGATGATATAACAAGACATTAATTAAGAAAAGGTATTTATCAAGGCCAATGAGAATCGCCTCAAATAATGAATAAATAAAGAAACCTTAGACATTCAAAACCAAACTTCATCTCTCCCACCTACAACCAAAAAGAAAAGGAAAATCAGAATGAGAGAACAAAATAAAATGAGCATAGAGGAAATCTTAGAAACCCTAATTTTGGGTTAGGATTAGGGGAGAGAGAGAGAGAGAAAAGAGAGGGAGAAATAAAGAAAATTTATTGAACCGCCTCACAATAGGTAATAATAATCATGCCAAAGCTTCTCCTAGGAATAGTATATTCAAACTAAGGATTACTTTTCCTATCATGAAGTGCATATAAATTGTCAACCTAGGGACGTATACTTGAAATGGGACAACACGATATGTGCACCAAGTCTCTCAAAGAGTCATACTACCAATGCTGCAAGAAGGAAAAATACATGAAAGAATCCTATGCTATTGCTGCAGGAAAGTAAACACACATGACTACTTAATGGAATTAATGTTGAAAAGTGCAAACTTAGCTTAAACCTATTCTATCAACCCATAGCATTCACTATAATTATCCTTGAGAGTGCTGCAGGAACATACATGAATCTAATGCTGCAGGAATGAAACAATAAACATCTACTTGAAATGTTGTAAATATTGAAAGTAAATCTAATCTACTCTAATCTAATCCACCTCCCAAGTGGGCCCCTTGGTTGACTTCTGCTAACTACTAACATAGAATGTAAACCAAAATCACTCTATTATATTTTTAAAAACTGATTACATAAAAACAATTCATAGAACTGGAAAGAGTAACTTGATGTGCAAGATGCAACAACAATATATTTCAAAACTAAACTACAAACTAACAATCAAATCCTATTATATAGAGGATTAATGTTTATTCCCAAAATCATACAAATAAGGTCTGATTAAATCACACCATAGGGGAAGGAGATTTTAACTGCCCACGATAGAGTGTAATAAAGTTTGGATAACCATTTCATCAAGATATTGACCACTGAGAGGAAATATAGCAGAGATATTTCCTATATTTCCTAAGATGATGGCTCCTCCATTGTAGCAGGCATGTCTTATGGTCATATAACAATTCTCCCCATTGCAATTGGAACTTCAACGCCTTCTCTTCAATGCGTCCGACCACTCTCAAGCCGGTCCTTCATCCTAGCAGGTTAGTAGCATATGCAGATATATAATCAAGTCAACTAGTCAACTCAATCCAAATTTAGAACATACATTCAAATAGCTATATGAAATACTGTGATAGATATATAATGTTTAGCAAAATATGACACTAATAGCTAACCATAGGCTAGGTGGTTCCAAATGTACTTATCACAAGCTCAAGTACTAAAAGGTTCACAAATTTCTTGGCAATGTTTTAAACAAAGTATAAATATTAACACAAAAAAAAGTCAAATTATGGTCTCATCATTTGCCCCCTGCAAGTAAAATGCTTGTCCTCAAGCATTACATTTATTTGTGATTCCTCTGAACTCCCCGACCTCTGTCTTTCCTCTTCTTCTAATTTTAAAGGTATAGTAGAACCCCCTGGTTTTCTCCCAGAAGTCCATTCTATAATCCTCCTGCAGTTGATCTAACTTTGTAGCATTGATGTCTTAAAGAGGCCATAGAAGCATAGGTGGTTGGATTGTAAGGGGACACCATAACTCACATCTAATCTACCTACCTAGCTGGATATATTTTGGTGCTCTGTGAATGTCTGCCTCAAGATTAATAAGACTGTGCAGATCTGATTTCTTGAATTCTTTTGGCAGTCTATTCCACCTGTTCCTAGCACTAGCCAGGGCTCTCTGAAAAGAAAAATAGGAAATTCCCTAATATTCTACATAAACCTCCTCTCTAATATTAAAAATCTTCTTCTTAGTCTCTTCTTTTATGCTTCCATAGGTCAGACTAAACCAATCTATTAGCAACACATCAGGCTTACTGCTTTCAACCCTTAAATGTAGTGGTTCCGTCTTCTCTTGGTCCTTGTAGTTGTCTAGCTGCCTTTCATAGTTTGCTTCATTATGCATCCAGGACATTAATTCCCTTAGATGCATATCTCCAATATAAAGTAGAGGATTCCATTCAGTCTCCTTGGGAGTAATGAAGTTGTGCAATTACAACTCACAAAGTAGATTCTGCTGCAAGGAAGGAAGGGTTTGGTATAGGCCATAGAATTATTGGGCTGTTTTGAACTTAGAATCTATGTTCTTCAAGGTCATCATCAGTTGAAATAAGAGGAACTTTTCTTTTAAAAAAATAGCGTATACCCTGGGAGGTGGTCTACAAGTGATAATCTAATCAACCAACTTCAGGGCATGATCCATCCTTTGTTTTTTCTTTTCCAATTGCTCCTTTAGGTCTTTTATTTCCTCATTTTGGTCATTTATCACTCTTTGCATTTTATTTTTTTCTTCCTTCCATAGGATTGTTTTAAGAACAAATTTATTGTACAAGACAAAGAGAAGGGACTACAATGTAGGTGGGCCACACTCTTCTAATTGATTGTTCAATTTCCTTTGTTCTTTCCATGCCCGTTCTAAATAGATGGTGAACCAGGTTCTCTGATAAAGTACTAGGGCATTATGTGAGTGGGCTAACTATTGAGGCATTTGAACTTCTTCCTCATTAATTTCTGGAACATTTTGATGACACTCTTCAGGGTCATTTTGACATATTGCAGGTTCATAATCACATTTCTCATTTAGATTTTGAGAATGGTTGGGATTTCAGACCAAGTTGGGGAATTATTTGGAATATAGTGCACATGAGGTTCTACAATGGCTTTCTCTAGAGGAATGGATTGGTACTCTCGAGATACTTGAGGAATTTTTCCTCTCTTCCTAGGACTTCTCTGCATAGGAGTTTCCTCAACCTCCACAACCTTCCTTCTACTAGCTGATGCAGGAGCTAGTTTACTTTTATTTCCTTTTGAAGCTGTGGGGTTTTGTGGTTCAGCTATAGGAACATAAGTTCCTTCACCTATTTTTCATTTTCCTCTCTTCTGAGAAGACATAGGGGAATTTCTTTTAGGAGTAGGTGAAGGTATATTTTCTTCAATCTTTTTGGGTTTCCTTTCTTGGGTAGCTTGCTCAATAGCTAACTTAGTGGGCGTTGTATTATCATTGCTAGGTTTCTCAATAGGCTCAACCTGAGGGTGCAGGGTTTTAAGCTGAACAAAATGTAACCATGCCAAAGGAGAGACTTCCCTAAAGGATTTCTCAACTAGCAGTTTGATTAGGGCATGGTGGGAGACATAATTTGCATTCCTCTTTTGGGTTTCCTCAGTACTAATACGTAGCATGTTATACAAGAAATCGGGAACATTTACTAGAAGAATATGCCTTACATAGCTAAGTATCTTGAAATGATGTGCATGTAAATTTGAAAATCTTCCCTCATAGGTCAAGTGCCTGATAATGTGCGTTGCCAGCTTGTTGAATGGCGAAGGGAGCGACATGTGTTTGCATCCTTGCTTGTTAATTTCCAATGGAGGGTCTATAGGCAGAGTAAAATAGGCCTGAATTGACCTAGTGTCATGCTGATTGGGATAATGCTCCCCAATTGCTGGCAGTCCAGTCACTTCGGCTATGTGTTCCTCTGTTGTGACAACCGTTAAACCCCATACAATTTCCTTTCCTTCTTCAAAGGTATTTATGAATTATGCTACTACCTCATCATTAAATTCCATTAATTACAGAGAATACCCCAGCCAACCACATGCATTAAACCTCTAGACTACTTCAATATCTGTGAGCAGAATGCCATGAACCACAGGCTCATGCCGCTGAAGCTACCCTCCCATTTGTTCCAAATATTTTCCTTCAAATTTTTCTGTTGTCACTTGTCAATCTCTCAATTTCTTCTGCTTTGCAATTTCCAAATACCTTTTTCCTCTTTGATCACCCTGAATTAAGCTTTCAATCGGCACTTATTGAAACTACAAATTTTTCTTTTGCAATCTTCTATTATGTTTGTCATAAACAATAATAATGGAATTTTTATAGAATAAATTATAACTCTTACTGCGATTTAAGTACAAGCTACCACATAGTTTAATTATGTCCTTTTGGGTCACATCAAGTCTGAAAATCTGGGATAATTTGGAAATAATAGTATGACACTTGTGCGAGATAGTAAAGGAACTTAATGAGACAAGGCCAAAGTACATATTTGAGTTGACAAGTAATCTTATGAGAAGTGAGAAGGACAACTAGAAATGACATGTAAACTTAATACACTTCCCTGCCCCCTATGGAATGAAGACAAGTGTCCACACTTGTCACACTTGGCATGGGGTGAGGAATTGACTTAATGCCTTAATCATAGATTAATCGCAGTACTAGATATAATTACCAAAATCTATGTGCTAAAAATGGAACGAAATTTGAAAAGTTGTACCTATCATTCGATTACTATACACGTGAGAAATAAAAGATGGTGAGAGTGGCGTAAGTACGGTGGCTGTATGCGTCAGCTGATGTGGCTCTTATTTTGGAACATAGAAATGGGAAGAGGTGGTGATGTGGAAGATGGGTGGATGGAAGGTAGAGAGGTGGAATGGGTTGAAAATAAGAATATTTAATATGAATGGAGAATGAAACTTCATTTGGAAATGAAGTTTTTATTATGAACATGCACGAAGGAATGTTATGCTGAAGCTGCAAGATGTCTTCTTTGGTATGGGGTTGATGATACAGATAAAGATGATGCCCATTGACCAATATCTTGAAGTGTACTAGGTCAATAGTTGTCAACTGGACTGCTCCATTGGAAAAGACATGACTTATTTCATATGGTCCCAACCATCTTGTCTGCAGCTTGCTTGGTATTTATTGGAATCTGGAATCATACAGTAATGCCCAATCACCAACTTGAAACTATTTTCTCTTAATATGGTATTCATGCCACTTCTTCCTCTATTTTTGTACTATCTCAGTATGCTCTAATACATATTTTCACATTTCATCCAAGGAGTTGAGATGGAGCAGTCAGTCTCTCTGTGCTGCAGGAAGGTCAAGGTTTAACTCTAGAGAACTACGCAATGTTTTATGCTCAAATTCAATTGGTAACATTGCTACCTTCCCATACGGTAATTCAAATTGAGTGAACCCTATGGTTGTCTTCCATGTTGTTCTATATGCCCAAACTACTTCTGAGAGTCGGATGCTCTAGTCACGGTGGTGCAGATGAACTATTTTTGTTAGAATTACTTCTATCTCTCTATTAGTAACTTCCACCTAACCATTGGCTTGAGGATGGTAGGGACTGGACTTCCTATATCTGATATTATATTCCTTCATGAGTTCTTTGCTCATATTTGATGTGAATTGTGCTCCCTGATCAGTTACAAGCTCTCTTGGCACACCATAACGGGTGAAGATTTCCTCATACAAAAAATCTGCTACCTTACGATCTCGTGCATTATTCATGGCTTTTACTTCCACCCATTTGGTTAGATAATTGGTGCATACAAAAATGTAAGACTTCCCATTAGATTTGGGGGTCTATAGGACCAATTAAATCCATGCCCCACTTATCAAATGGTGTGACAACCACTTGTGGATGTAAAGGAATTTCATCTTTCTTTGTTGGATGACCCATCTTCTAGCATTTGTCACATTTTCTTGTATAATTGGTTGCATCTTTGTGAAGTGTGGGCCAGTAATAACCTGTTGTTAAGATCTTTAAAGCTGTCCTTTTAGCTACAAAGTGTCTTCCACATGGCTCATCATGACAAGAATGGAGGATATCATACGTTTCATCTTCATGTACACACCTTCTCATGACCTAGTGTAGAATAGTGTATTGTTAATCCAAGAGAATTGAAAGCTTTTCTCAACAAGCATTCTTTTGTCCTTAAGAGAAATGTGTAGGCATTTTTTCAGTTGCAAGGCAATTAGCTATATCAGCATACCACATACTCTTGACAACAATATGAAACAAATGTTCATTAGGGAATGCGTCATCTATCATAGTAGTATCATTGTCAACAGTCTAGAGTCTAGATAAGTAATCAGCTACTACATTTGCTTTCCCTGTCTTGTCAATAATGGTTATGTCAAATTCCTACAAAATAAGAAGCCATCTTTCTATCCTTCTTGAGATGACATGTTTGTTCATAAGATACTTGATTTTTGAATGGTCAGTATGAACACATATAGGATATCCTGTTTCAGAACTTGTTTGATAAGAGAACCACGGTTAGAGGTTTTAAATTTCTGGAAATTTTCTCACTTCTACCTATCATGTCATATGTATGGATGGAATTGCATTTTCTTCTCAACATGAAGCTGGTAAAGGTCAAAGCATAAACTACTGCCAGTAATCCTTTTTCAGTAACTATGTAATTTAACTCTAGGCCATGTAAACTCTTGTTGATATAGTAAATTGCATTCTCAAGGTTATTAGACTTTTTTCCTAAGACAACACCTATTGCATAGTTAGAAGCATCTGTATGTATGTGGAATGGTAAAGACCAATCAGGCCCCCTAAGTACTGGTGCATTTGTCAGAAGTGACTTGAGCTGCAGGAAGGATTCATCACAAGCTGATGTCCATGCAAACTCGACCTCTTTTGTAAGCAAGGTGTATAGAGGGATAGCTATCTGAATGAAATTTTTAATGAAGTGCCTATAGTAGCCAGCATGTCCTAAAAAGGATCTAACATATTTTTTCTTAGTAGGTGTAGGCAATGTGAGAATTACCTCAATTTTTGTAGGGTCTACTTGGATGCTGTCTTTTGAAATGAAATGTCCTAGCACCACTCCTTCCTGCATCAACATGAAACATTTCTCACTGTTGAGAGACAGGTTGTGTTCTTGACATCTGATCAACACTTTCTCTAATTTCTTCAAAGCCTCCTCAAAAGTGATACCAAATGTAGTGAATTCGTCCATGTATATTTCCATGCAATCATGTGATATATCAGCAAAAATGTTGATTACTGCTCTTTGGAAAGTAGCTGGTGCATTACATAAGCCAAAAGGTAACAAAAAATATGCATATATTCCCCAAGGGCATGTAAATGTGGTCTTCTCTTGATCCTCTAGAGCAATGCTAATCTGGTTACAACCACCGTATCCATGCAGAAAAGAGAAGCACTTCTTTCCAACTAAAGTGTCTAGAACTTGATCAATAAATGGCAAGGGAAAATGGTATTTCTTTGTTGCATTGTTCAATTCCATATAATATACATATATTATAAATTCAACCCCTTTTTAGGCACAATGACCAAAGGTGATACCCATTTACTATCAGAGATTGGATAAATAAAACTAGCATCCAACAACTTTTGCAACTCAGTTTTGACTATTTCTCTTAGGGTTGGGTTAATTCTTCTCTGAGGTTGGTGAAGTGGTAGATTGCCTTCATTGATGTATATTTTATGTGTGTAGAGATTTGGGTTGAAGCCTGTTATGTCTCCATAATCCCAAGCAAATACTTTTTCATGCTTACAAAGGAGTTTAGTTAACAATGCCAATTGTTGTGGTGGCAGCTTACTGTTAACATGAAGATTGTGACCAGGAGAAAGTTCCAAAGTATTTTTCAGATTTAGCATTGACACTTCAGAGGTTGGGCTTGTAGCTACCTCATAGGGTAGTAATTGATGAATAACATTAGGGGCTTCTGGAAAAACACCGTCCTCATAGGTATACAACTATAGAATAGAGCTTCTAGAAATATCTTTTTCTATGACACACTCATTGGTAAGGATACTTTAAATCACATAATCTTCTTCTTGCATTTTCAGGAAGGATTTCCTTTGTAACATCATTAGTTGAGAAACATAATTTATCTCTTCTTCCTCATCTCCCAAATCTGGCCAAATAGGTGTACTTAAATCTGGTTGGGGTTGGGCAAGAGGATATAATGCTAGCTTCTTTATTGCTTGGCCATTTAAAATTGTCATGTTACCTGATCTACAACTAATATGGGCATCAATGGTGGCTAACCAAGGTCTTCCGAGAATAAATGGATAACCAAAAAAATTTCCCTTTGGTGATAATATCAGGAAGTCTGCAGGATATTCCCATGAATACATTGTGACTGCTATATCCTCTATGATGCCATCTGGGGTTACAGTGGAACTATTTGCAATTTGAAATACTTTTGGTATGGCTCTCAATCCCTCCATACTCAACCTATGCATGGTATCCTTATTCATAACATTTATAACTGCTCCCAAATCAACTAGAGCATTTTTCAAAGACTGGCAGATGTAGGCAAAGTAGTACCAGATCTCAAATGGATATTAGATATGTATATTGCATATGCAGGGTACTGCTGAGTATCAGTGGCATACATTGGTTTCTATTGCTGCTTTTTGTTAAGATTGGGTTGTGGCTGACCAGGTAATTGTGTTTTCTTTAGAGTAGGACTTGGTGTTTAGAGTGTAGAATCCAATTATAGAATTTGAAAGATATCCCAAAGAGCTTCCCAGATCCACTTTTTGTTTCTGATTTGTTGCAGATTGCATATAGGCCAAACCTTTGACCTATACCTCGGTATAGGTTGAACCACTTTTGACATGTTCTTGGGACAGAACATAAAGTTGCAGAATTCTGTGTTGCAGGTTGCAGAGTGCTAGGTTATAGAATCAGGTCATTCTGGGACTCTAACAAATAGAAAATTAGTCTACAAGCTCATTCTCCTCCTCTCATTTCTATATGCACACATTCCAATCTCCCTCTCTTTCTTATATATGTTTTCATAGATCATATTCATACATCTTTCCTTCTTTCATATTCTTTCATAGGGATTAAGGAAACCTAAACATGTAAAACATAGATCTCATGCTTGTACCCTTTCCTACTTATTTGTACTTTCCAAATCTATCCTAAAGGTGAGGGAACCTAATCCCAAATGTATTGGCGAAGTTGGCATCTACCATTTATTACCATTTCACCATATATATATATATCAATTATTTTCTTTTCTCTAGTATTTTGTACATTATTCTTATCTACGAAACCTCCTACATTATTGTATATGCAATTCGTAGTAATATGACCAAAATTATTGCAATTATATCATGTCACATTTTCATACCTTATTTTCATTGGATTTGTCTTCAGTCTGCATTGCTTCAAACTATGTCCAAAGTTGTTGCATTTGTAATAGGTTATGTTCCTCTAGTTCACATAATTATTCACCTTTGATTCGAACTCATTTGATTTATGTCCATACTTGTAGCAAGTGAAAAAATATCCATAATATGATGTAGCATTAGGTTTTCTTCTGCAAGTCTTCTCTCTATTCCCAAGTTTTTTTACATGTAAAGCATCTTCCATTAAAATTTGATTTCCTCATAGGTGTGTTCTTAGGTTCTTTAGAATGATTCTATGATGAATTTATTTTCTCTCCTGATCCTAAACTTTCTCCTTTCTCAAATCCAATTCCTTAAGTTTCTCCTTTAGGTCTTTGTCTTTCAAGCTGTTCATCAAGCTTCATTGTAGTAGATCTAAAATTTTCTTTGAATTGATTAGCTGTTGCAAGTTCACTCCTAAGAACTTCATTGACTCTTTCAAGCTCTTGCTCATTGTTTCTAGATTCCTCAATATTGATCTGCAACTGTCCAACTTCACCATTCAGTTTGTAACATTCTTTTGTCTTGTCCTTCAAGTTTTTCTTAAGATTTTTCATAGCTTCAATCTCATTAGTCATCTTCATTATAACCACAAATTCTAATTCATGTTTCATATCATCTCTCTCTTTTGTGATCTGTTCACATTCATCATATTTATCTTTCAAGGCCTTTGAATCACCTTTATAATTCAATTGATCAACAAGGTCTTTCCTCTTATTTCTGGAATAGTTCAATATTTCCTTGATATTTTCAATAAACCTTCAGTATCCTTAAGATTATTTTCCAACTCTAAGTTATAAGCATTATATTTGTCAAGATCATAAAGCACAACTAAGAATTTCTTATAAGAACAACTAGAAATTGTTAGATATGTCATCAGGACCTTTTCAAAGTAGTTAGACTTCTTCCAAGGACCAAATCTCTAATACTAATTGTTAGGATTTAGGAACACTAAGAGGAGGGTTAATCAGTGTTCTAGCTTTTAATAACTTTTTAACTTGATTGCATAACCATAATCTGAAAGCAATGAATAATAAACAACTAAAATAAAAGAAAATCATCCACAACATCATAACACCATGATTTTTGTGTGGAAACCTACTTAAGGGAAAAACTACGGTGGGGATGGGACACAATTATTACTTTTGCATAAATAAGTTACCCTGGTAGGAGTTTAGTACATAAGGGGGATGCACATGCATTAATGCTTACATCCTAGAGCTCACTGCTCAGATTACAAAATAGGCATACAACCTTCAGAGACTCACTGCATAAAAAATGATTCATTTAAAAAGTGCACTAAAAATAGCATAATTAATGCCTATATTATTTCATTAAGTATAGTAGGCATTTGCTCAACTGATAGATGAATCTATACTACTAATCTATAAATCACATACACCATATAGAAATCATATCAAACCATCTCTCATGCAAAACATCTCAAAAACTTGATCTTATATATCCTTCATCAAAGATATTTACTTATATTTTTGGCCTCAAGAAAAAAATTGATAATGTGTGAAGTGTTAGCCAAATATGTCATCAAAACATGTTCCTAAACTTGAACACAAGCATAGGTATCATCAAACATGTCATCTCAATCATTATCAACTATCAAATTGTTGGATCATCGATCTAATAAGATCTCTCATCAGTCCACTAAACAACAGTCTCTGTCCTCCATTGAACTCTACAAACTGATACTCATAAAGTTGTAACCTTGTTAGATGATAATATAAACTGTTGTGATCATATTCAAATGTAAATGAAACCTCTTTGAATCTCCTCCTAGGTTTTCACCTCAAAACTTGATCATATGTATCTTCACCGAACCATATACCAAAACCAGAAAACCATGTCTATTATTCCATACTTATCTAAATATGATAGTCTATCCTTTGGTATCACCATATCATAATCAGTCAACACTAGAATAGTGTATCATTGTCATCAATGAAAAACTAAAACTCCTCCATATCATCAATCTCAATCCAATAGAAATTGGTTTCAACGGTTGATAATGTGATCCTCCCAAAGCTCACAAATCAATGAAGAACCTTCCCATAGGAAATAAAATAAAATGGTTTGGGTGGATATTTGAAGACTTGCCTCTGCTAAATCCCTATTTTGGTGTCTCCACCTCTATAGTAGTTTCTTACACACAATGAAATCAGTGATAGATAACCAAGTAAAGATAACAAAATAAATGCAATACTAATGAGAACAAGATGAGAAGGAAAATATTCTTTCAAGACATAAGGAGAGGTGAGGGCACTACCATGCAAAAGAGAAGAGCCCAAGCATAAAGAGTAGAGCCAAAGCATGAAAGCTTCAAGAGCTTGATAATGGAGAAATTCTGCCACAAAATGGTATTTATGGAGATCCAATTAGTTTGTGAAGCGTGATAACAATAGCCAAGATGTTTGAATGAATCACCAAGAAGCCCATGTGAGTAGCTGACACAATGGAGGGATGAAGATGGGGCCAAGGGCTCTCCCAAATACCAAACCACCTTGCAGGACCAATGTGGAAGCCAAAACAACACAGTGAGAGAAGAAACAACATAAATCCTTTATATTAATTGATCAAAATTATTACATGCCAGGCTGTAAGGTATTCTCAGTTTTGGCCATATGTATTCAATGAATTACAATATGATCTTCATACATGTGAGGTCACAGACCTGCTTACAGATAATCTGATATAATATATTATTCTAGCATTGCTACTTCCTCCTCCCTGAACTGCGTAAAACTAAAAACATAGAAACAAATATATACAAGAGTCCACCAAGAGAGGTTGGCACTCAAATCCATAAGTGAGACCCAGATTTAGGTCCACACAGATCTCAATGAGAGACCCCAAATCAATAAATCCATCAAAATTAACTAAAGAAGTTGACCACCAGATCCAACTCCAAATTAAATATCTCAGGAAAAGGTTGACTGAGAAATAGAGTGACTCAGGCAAGGAACACCCTAAGAAATAGGAAATAGAACCTGAGTGTCAGAAGTGAAACCCGAGCAACAGGAAAATAAACAAGCTTGCCCGAGCGACAGACCTGAGAAACAGAAACAAGCATGCCTGAGCAACAGAAACCAAGCGATAGAGACAAGAATGCCCAAGCAATAGAACCCAAGCAACAGAGTATTTCAAGAGTAGTCTCCAAAAAAACTAAAGAACAAAACAAACATCTTTTTTTTTGGTTGAGAAGTATTTCCAATGACCCAAAATGCTCCTGCATCAGACACCTGGGGTTAATAGAAATGATTCCCTAAATCATGTATCAAGTCCAACCTTAAATGAATCCAACTTAGATTGAGAAATCCAATATGAGTCCTCAATCGATCCATTCTTCCACTTTACCAGATATTCCATGTATTCCTTTCCTCTTGTACTTCTACCAATTCTCTGTTTCAGAATCTTTTCAACTTCGTCTATCTGCTTCTTATGATAATAACTTGGTATTGTCACTTCTTCATCAGGTTCATGATATTCATACAAGTCTAAAACATTGAATATAGGTGATATATCCATTTCATCAGGTAATTCAACTTCATAAGCATTTCCTCTGTCAAATTTTCTAAATATTTTGCAAGGACCAAATTTCTTCATTTTCAATTTACCATATGTTCCAATAGGAAATCTACCTTTCTTCAAATGAACCATTACTACATTACCAAATTCAAATTTTTTATGTCTTCTTGATCTGTCTGCACTATCTTTGTACTTCTGATTACTTTTCTCCAGCTTCTATTTTACAACTTCATGCAATGTCTTCATGATCTCAACAAATTCTTCTGCTTCTGCACTTCTTTTCTCTTCTCCAACAATATCTCTCAAATTTGATATACCTCTCGATTGTGTGCCATGAACAATCTCAAAAGGTTTCTTTCCAGTACTTCTATTCACTGAACTGTTGTATGCAAACTCTTCTTGTGCCAACATCAAATCCCAATTACTTGGTGTGTCTCCAACTAAGCATCTCAACAAGTTACCCAAACTTCAGTTTACAACCTCTATTTTCCCATCAATTTGTGGATGAAATGTAGAACTAAAATTCAACTCAGTATCCAAATTCTTCCAAAGTGTTCTCCAAAAATAGCTAATAAACTTACTGTCTCAGTCAGAGATGATACTCCTCGGTAATCCATGCAATCTGACAATCTCTTTAAAGAAAAGATCTGCTATATGTATTGCATATGATGTTTTCTTACATGGTATGACATGTGTCATCTTAGAAAATATATCCACAACAATAAATATGGAATCATTACCTCTTGTTGTCTTAGGCAAGCCAAGAACAAAATCCATGCTGATATCACTCTAAGGTTTCTTAGGAATAGTAATAGGTGTATACAAACCAGTATTCTGACTCACTCCTTTTGTAAATTGACAAACTCCACAAATTTTCAAAAATTTATGAATATCCTTATACAACTGAGGCCAAAAATATCTTTCCTTAAGCAAATTCAATGTTTTATCAATACCAAAATGTCTAGTCAATCCACTTCTATGTTTCTCCTTAAAAAAATTAGTTCTCATTGATCCTCTCGATATACACAACTGAATACCTTTGAACAACATATATTCTTGAATGAAATATTATTCATACTTGATTGATTTGAATTAGGTGCTCTGCACACTATCCACTTCTCTAAAAAATCAAGATCACTTTCATATATATTCTTCACGTTATCAAAACCAAGAACCTCAATTCTCATTTCAGTCAACAAAGATTTCTTCTAGTCAATGCATCAACAACTCGGTTAGAAACTCCACTCTTATGTTTAATCACAAATGTGAAACTCTGCAAATACTCTACCCATTTCATATGTCTCCGATTCAACTTATTCTGACTACCCAAATACTGTAAAGCCTTATGATCAGTATACAACACAAATTCATTTGGCATCAAATAATGCCTCCATTTCTTCATAGCTTGAACAATAACATAGAACTCTTGATCATAGACAAAATATTTTCTCTTTGCATCATTCAACTTCTCACTAAAGAAAGCAACAGGTTTACCTTCTTGAGTCAATACAGCTCCAATTACACTTCCACTTGCATCACATTCAACTTTAAATACCTTATTGAAATCAGGTAATGCTAACACAGGTAATTCATCAACCTTCAGCTTCAAAGCTTCAAAACTCTTATCAGCTCCATGTTTCTATTTGAATTCTCTTTTGTCTCCTCTCATTGTTTCAGTCATAGCATTACAAATAGAACTAAAATTTCTGATAAAATTCCTATAAAAACTTGCCAATACATGAAATGATCTTACCTCAGTGACATTTTTAGGTGTAGGCAAACTAAGTACAACTTCAACCTTCGATAGATCCATCTTCAAACCATCAGCTGAAATTAAAAAACCCAAATACACAAGATCTTCTTTCATGAAGGAACACTTCTTTAGATTTATTAGCAACTTTTCCTCTTTCAATCTTCATAACACTTGCCTTATATGTATCAGATGCTCTACTCTAGTCTTACTAAATATCTAAATATCATCCAAGTATACAATCACACACTTATTCAAGAACTTCTTCAGAACTTCATTCATTAATCTCATAAATGTACTCGGTGCATTAGTTAAACTAAAGGGCATAACCAACCACTCATACAAACCTTCCTTTGTCTTGAAATCAGTCTTCCATTCATCACCTTCTCTGATTCTAATATGATGATATCCACTTTTTAAATCAATTTTGGTAAAATATCTTGCTCCAGTTAAACAATCCATTATGTCATCCATTCTCGGTATAGGAAACCTATACTTCACTATGATCTTGTTAATTTATCTTGAATCAGTGCACATTCACCATTCTCCATTCTTCTTAGGTGTCAATACAACTGGTATTGCACATGGACTCAAACTTTCTCGGATCAAACCTTTGTTTAGCAATTCATGAACTTGTTGGTTAAGCTCTTCATTCTCGGTCGGTGTTAACCTATGTGGTTCTTTGTTCGGTAAACTAGCTCCAAGAATTAGATCCATACAATGACTGATATCTCTCATTGGTGGAAAACCATCAGGTACATTATCTAAAATTATCTGCTTGTACTCAGTGAGTAACTTTTCAACTTCTGCAGGAATGTCATCTTCTGTATTATTACTCAGTTTGTTAGGAATCAAAGCATAACATATATCATTTCTTTTCAAATACTTAACAAATTGTCTACCTTCAGTTAAACAAAATTTCATAGATGTACATATCTCACCAACAGATTCTTCTACCAAAGGTAACAAAACTTGCTTCTTACAATCAACCCAAATAGAATATCTATTCAATCTTACATCATGTATCGCATGTCTATCGTATTTCCAAGGTCTACCCAAAAAAATATGACAACAATCCATAGGCATAATATCACACAACACCTTATCATAATACTTTCCAATTTTCAGATTCACAAAACATTGTTCACTCACCATTAATGTATGATCATCCTTGATCCATGAGATCTGATAGGGCTTCGTATGTTTCATCCTCTCCAATTGCAACTTTGCAACCATTTCCTTAGATTCCAGATTCTTCGAGCTTCCAATATCCATAATCACCTTCCAAACTTTGCCTACAACTCTACATCTTGTCTTGAACAAACTTTTCCTTATACAATCTTGCTTATCCTACTCACTCCATAGTATCCTTCAGATCATGAAATTTCCTTCCTTCTCAGCTTCATTTGGTGACTCCTCTTGTACCAATGCATTTCTGCTACTACTGCCTTTCTTGCTTGCATGTGTAGATTCAAAGGATTTATGTCCTTCTTCACCACCATTGTAACAAGTTACTTGGAATCCTTTTCTACTATAGCCACCCATGGAGTAAGTACCTCTTCCTCGGTATGAACTTCCACCTTTACATTCAGTCTTTCCTTTGTCTTGAGATGTGTCTGAAATTGACTTATTTGGTTTAGATCTACTATTTTCACCATGTGATCTACCTCTTCCTCTAGGGAATCTACCACCTCTGCCTCTTTGTCTTTGTTCATACCTTCTGTTCAACTTTTCCTCAGCTTTTAGGAAAAATTGATATGCCTCCTCAATGCTTTCCATCTTGACCAAAATTATTTCATCTTGTATAGAACTTCTCAATCCATTCAGGTATCTTTCTACTCTTTCCATTTCATCTTCAGTGTGTCCAGATCTGATGTCCAATATGTAGAATTCTTCAGTATAGTCTTTTACTGATTTGTCTTTCTGCTTCAAACTTTGCATTCACCTGATTAGGTTAATCTGGTAATCACAAGGTAGAAACTTGCCTTTCAATTTGTTTACCATCTTATCCCATACGTTTATTTTGTCTTTACCTTTCTTCTTTTGATCCAATTATAGATGTTCCCACCATAAGGATGCATGACCTTTCACTTTTTTGCTTGCAATCTTCACCTTCTTATCCTCTGCTACATTCTCATATTTAAAATATTTTTCCAGCTTAGTTATCCAATCAATCAATTCATCAGAATCCGAATTTCCACTTTACTCAGGAGGATTGAACTGAGATGTGGATTTCAAACTTGTCAAATCTCTCAAGAATCGCTCTTCTTCCTGATTCATCATAGGTGCAGGTGCAGCTTCACCTTGAACCTCTTCAATTTCATCATCACTAACAACTTCAAGATGTCTTCCTCTGCGCTGGGCCATCTCAACAACTTCCAATCTAGCAGCCATCTGTCTAAGCATATCAACTAGACCTGGATCTGCATTTCCTCTCCCACAAACCATCTTGAATCCCTCTACAATTGTAGGTCAGATCACAATCTGCTACCCCACAACAATACCAACTAGGGTTAGGGTTTATAAGAAGGAACTTAGATCTCACCAATGCTCTTATACCACCTGACACAAGGGAGGGATAAACATGGGGCCAAGGGCTCTCCCAACTATCAAATCACCTTGCAGAACCAATGCGAAAGACAAAACAACACAGTAAGAGAAGAAATAACATAAATCCTCTATATTAATTGATCAAAATCATTACATGTCAGGCTATAAGGCCTTCCCAGTTTCGTCCATATGTATTCAATGAATTACAATATGATCTTCATACATGCGAGGTCATAGACCTGCTTACAGATAATCTGATATAAAATCTTATTCTAGCACTACTACTTCCTCCTCCCTGAACTACCTAAAACTAAGAAGATAGAAACAAATATATACAAGAGTCCACCAAGAGAGGTTGGCACTTAAATCCATAAGTGAGACCCAGATTTAGGTCCACATAGATCCCAATGAGAGACTCCAAATCAATATAGCCATCGAAATTAATTGAAGAAGTCGGCCACCAGATCCAACTCCAAATTAAACATCTCAAGAAAAGGTTGACCAAGAAACAAAGTGACTTGGGAAAGGAACACCCCGAGCAACAGGAAATAGAACCCGAGCGTTAGAAGAGAAACTCGAGCAATAGGAAAATAAGAAAGTTTGCTCAAGTGACAGACCCGAGTAACAGAAACAAGCATGCCTGAGAAACAGAACCCGAGCGACAGAGATAAGCATGCCCGAGCAATAGAACCCGAGAAATAGAGTATTTCCCAAGCAGTCTCCAAAAAAACTAAAGAACAAAATAAACATCTTTTTTTGTTGGTTGAACAAGATTGCCAATGACCCAAGATGCTCCTGCATCAGTAGCCTAGAAGGCCAAATGAAGGCCAAGAATGGGTTTAAAATGTATTTAGATGGAATCCTATGTAAGCAAGCCCATCATTGGGGTGTTATGAACATAAGTTGACAAATTGTAACACTCCAACGAAAACCTACACATCTTCAGATTCATGGAGTTTAGTGTGTTGTGTGAACGTCTCTACGACACACACTTGTCCAAAGTCATTGGGGCCAAGTGGCAAGAATCTTAGAATGGGTGATGAGTTGGCTGATAGTTGTGGATGATAGGGATTGCATAGATCTTGAGTCTTAGGGTAAGGTATGGATATGTGAAAATGACATTTTACATATGGGTGTACAATTCAAGTCATTATAGTGAGTTGACTCTAATAGTGGTTTTTCCCTCCTTGGTTTTGCCATGTAAATTTGGCATTCTATTGTGCATTGGTTGTGAATGTTTTGTCTTTGAATTTTTTTGTTTAGTGTCATATTTTTGAAATATAAGTAGTATTTTAAATTTTATATGAGACTGATTCACCCACCCTTTTTAGTCTCTAGGTATGTTCAACATAGATACTCTCTTTCCTCTTGCAAGGTGTTTGGCGAGTGGGAGAACATTAGGAAAATAGTGTCTCAACCTTGAGTTTACATAAGGTTATTATTTATAGTAAGGTTACAATTAAACATGAGTTGGTCTAATTTTTTCCCAAAGCTATGGATTGGCAATATAAACATGCCAATAAATTTTCATGGCAATATCATGTCTAAATTTGAAGATATTAAAGCTCCTATTTTTGAACTTGTGAGAGAAAGTTTTGAAGTCAAATTTGAAGGCTTTAGAGGATCTAAACTGACCTAAAATTGTCTATAACTAGAAAAATATGTTATATATTGATAGAGAACATCATGAGATTTCTAGTGCTTCAAATGGATCATCAATTGAGCACCCAGTTCAATAATTTATGGACTCCAAAACTTACGTCTCCTAAAATAGGAAATATAAAATGTGTTGGACACATAGATGAACTATAAAAGGGAACTACACACATTGGTTTGTTTTGAAATATTATAAGGACTACTAGAATTGAGATAACATGGGTGCCACCTTTGGGTAGTTTAGCTCATGGTTTTGTAATACATTTTCGTAGTTTCATGTATTGTATCTCCTATATATTAGATTTTTTAGATGGATGTTGTGTGTAAGATTCTTATAGCTATTGAGTTACTTCTGAATATTTGGTTGGTGATACTCTTACGAGAAGCTTTCTCTGCAAGTATATTTTATTATGTTTTTTTATTTCTAAATAATATATTGGGTGGCTTTGAAGTTTGGTTTTTTCTCTAGAAAGGGTTTTTCCCAAGAAAATCACTGTATTGTGGCATGCATGTTATCTATGTTCATTTCTATTAATTTCTTTTGTAACTATTGTAAATATCTAAAAGGATTGTAACTATTGTAAATATCTCAAGGTTAGTGTAGGATGTTGTTCTGCTACGTTAACTTCCTTACACCTATACCCTAATTGTAAGAAAAGGGTTGTATGTGTACCCTTATTTCTTCTTCTTCGAGGAATGCCTAAATAATCCTTGTAGGTGAGAGCATAGTACATGAATAGTTGACACCAATATCATAGTTGTGATAGATTTGGGTAATATTATAGAAAAAAACACAAAAATGGCATATGGCACATATTTTGGGGTAATACGAATCCTTCAATATACATTAATCCTCGTATCCTTCAATAAGAGGGATTCACAAAAATAGAAGGGGTATGTTATATCATAATTAGAAAATAAGAGTAAGTTTAATGGCTCATCCTAAACCATTTCCCTTCCAACTACTTTTCAATTGCATTTCTCGATTATCGACATTTTGTTACATGGTCAAAAATATCCATGTGTAGTTTTTTTTTTCAGTCTCCAAATGCTTATATGTGAAGTTACACAAATTCATATGTAGTAGCAAGTGATGAGTAATACATTGAGTCATACATTGAGATGTGAAATAAAAAAGACTTACACAAACTCATGTATGGTGATACATGATTAAATAGTGTGTGGGATTATGTACAATGTTCATCTTGTTGCTATATTAAAATGGAATAGGTTCAACTTAGAGATATGCAAGAATGAAAATGTTTGCGTACAATTTCAATTTATAATCCTAGTGCCCTTCAAATTGTCCATTTCCTTGGTGTTTTCCAATAGAGTGAAGTAATATGTTATAGATATTTAATTGTGGTGACACTAATTTAGGTGACCCATAAAGATGGTGCAATTTGGGAGAGCCAAGAATAAGGATTTTACACTTTAGTAGAAGTCCTTAAGGCCTCTCTTGTGCTTGAATCACTACCAAAATATATTTAAAACTAATGATATAAATGAATATAATTCAAACTCAAATTTATATAAGGAGCCTAAGTGTCATAAAATGTAAATATGTGAGCTAAATTGAAAATTAGGAGATATTAGGGCTCATATTGAAATGAGATATGATGTTAATTTGATTGATGTAACATTGTGAAAGAAACCTACAAACTAAGAACTAATATTTGATTTGGATTAAAGAGCTAAGATGACCAAAACCTTATAATATGAGAGCTTGAGATCAAATTTCATTGCTACCATCTGGTAGAGTCGGTGTTATCATATCCTCTATGAAAATAAGCATTTGATGTCTACAAAAATGTTTTCTTAATGTATATGTAAATATGAAAAATAAAGTAGTTATAAGGAGTATAGTTAGAAGTGTGTTATATTAGGATTCAAATATGAACTTCATTAGCTCTAATTCAAGATCCTAAAATTGAATCAACGATAGAAAGAGAAATAAAATATAACAATGAATGTCACTAAAGTAATTACTAAATATTACTAAATCTCAATACATAATAAATAATTTTGATTAATAAACACTTTGACAATATACTTTGAAAAAAAATATCAATGAAAATTATACCTATGGAACATCAATAAAAAAACTTACTACTCTACAATTATTGGAAAAGTAGAGAAAATCCAATAAATCACTTCATTTTATTATAGAAATTGTAAATGAAATTTAACACTAACTTCAATAATTTCACCACTTTTGTTCTTAGTGAATTTAATATATGAGAGAAAATCCACCTTGATTAGTGTGGCCCACAACCTTATAAAGGTGTTATCCATTAGCCATATTTTATACCGATAGTGGAAAATTATAGATATGTTTATATTCGCTTAATTAATGAAACATATAATGATTAATATTATTTTCACCCATTAGCATACTTTACTTAAGTTCACACTATCTCTTCGAAACTTATTTGAAGTTAAGGAGTGGATATACCACTAAAATTAATAATTAAATAAAACTATTTGTCATTGTCCTTTTTCTATCATTGTCATAATTAAGAATATGGTGGAGTCAATTTCACTCAAATTGCATTATGGTCCCCATTGCATATGTTGCTTAACTCTATTGTTTTATGGGTGGAGGGGGTTTCTATTTATAATTCAATTTATGACGATTAGACACATTCATAAATAAAGAAGTTATTTCAATAAACTAGCTTAAAAATCATGATGCTTAAAAATTATACGATTGTATAATTAGAAGAGATTCTTATTAAAAAGATGTGAGAAATATTAATTTTAAGGTGTTTATGTTAAATTATTATATAAATCATATAAGTGTTTCAAGATTGATATTTTTTTTAATAGTTGTATCGAATCAATTTTCAAAAAGTTAATATGATATATATAGTAGTAAGAGAAAATTAAAAAATTAAGATTAACTTTAGGTAATTAATTAAATGTGTGTATATTAGTTAATCTATATTATATTAATTAATGGATATATTTGTATGAATATTTGGATTGCTTGTAATAGATTAAATATAAGAATGAATAAATAAATAAAGGTACATATTTCTATGATTGAGAATACCCAAATACTTATGTAGATACCGACTTTGATATATCTTTTTTATGTATCTAAAGATTGGTAGTTTTTAAAAATACCTTTTGTGAAATATCATTATGTCATGGTGGACATGTTTTTGGTATATAAAAGCAAAGAAATCAAGGGTGTTGGCCCATACAATACAAGCCAATAAAGCTTACAAAGAAACTAACAAGAGCATGTTAACAACACATTAATAGAAAACCCAGAATATCAAAAATATGATGGACATGTTTGCCTATGTCAACCCTCATATATGTGTGCAACATTTTCTAAAAAAATAGCTTCATTAGATATGCATATACTCATAGAATGCTTGTGTAGATCTAGATTTCTTATATTGCACCAATTGAAATGTGAAAATATAAATTATATGCACTTATAGCTCAATGTTATTAGATGATTAAATGAATGCATTAAAAGCCTTTGAATACAAAGACAACAAAAAATCAGACATAAATTATGAAAAATTAATTCATGAAAGGAAATGTTCAAATATGAATTAATTCTCAAATTAAAAAAAAACATAAGCATTGATAAACACAATTGGGACATGGTTAAGGAGAATGTATTGTGGTGAGATAAGGGGTAGGTGCATAGGAATATATGAATCATAAAAATAAGCGATTAATGCATAAAAACATGTATGGAGACACAATTTTATACAATCTTACACTGTTTATTGATATGTCTGTGAATCAAAGCATTTTTTCCAAAATCAAACATAGATTAAATGATAAATATCATGGGTATGAAAATTTTACTATTATATTTTTCCTGCATATGAATCCTAGAATAATCATGAATCTAAAAGTATATAGCACTTACAAAGATACATCTTAAGTAAATATTCAGTCATCAAAGGATCTCATCATGGGGTCCATAAAAAGAATGGACCCAATGATGTGACATTATGTATATTGTCATGTACTATCAAGGGGAAAACTATAACATAGAGGAAATAAGTATTCCACTAGTAGCTTTTGTGACATTAGCATGAATACAAGCAATTGCAATTCTGAATTTAACTTTTGTAAATAATCATATAAAGGAAGAGAAATGTGGTAGGAGAATTTATGTATTAGAAAATGATGCCAATCTACCCCATTTTGTGGTCAATGGGTGATAATGCATAAAAAACAACATGTCACTTACTAGAGATGACTCTATAAACATCTATAATTATCTTTTAAAACCCGCTATGAAAGAGTTAGAAATAGGATATGTTCCCAACAAATGGTTACATTTGTAGAATATAAGGGAATAGAGGAAATGGAAAAAGAGTAGGTAAAAATTAAGAGTGAGAATATAAGAAAGTGATTATATAAAATAATAATTGTGAATATTGAGATAAATTGTATAATCAACCTAGCAGTAACTAAAATAATAATCATAATTAGCTCATAGGTTGGAGATAACATCAAGGATTATGACAGGTGAGTAAATATGGTAATTTAGTCCTTGATGGATAGTAACACCCATATAAGTACAATGTCATGAAATTTGGACAAGTGCATGGATCTAAAATGATGACATGTGGTTGGAGCGATGGGGAAGGCTATGAATGTAACATATAGAAATAAAGTGTAACATGTAAAGAGGAGAAACGTGAACCTCTCAATATGCTACAACTAGCATGATAAGAATAATATGTGTAAAAAGAAAGGTATACAATGCAACAAATATTTTGAAATGTAAATAGAAAGTATACGTCAAGTGTAATTATCTTAATAGATAGGCATTGATTGGGACAATGATCCTTCGCTAAATATTTAATTGATGAAAATGGAAAGGATGGGAAAGATGAAATGTAGATGGAAAATAGACAAATAGCTAAAAAACCTGAAACAATAGACTAATAAAAAATACCAAAAACCTGTAATGTACAAAAATGAGATCTAGAAAGTAGATCCGCCCTGTAGGTGAAATCAGAGCCTAAAATGCAGGGAAGTGGGCATTTCAGAAGTCCTATTCCTAGGAACAGGGATTTCATACATCCCATTCACAATAAAATAATACAGAGGTAGATATGCCATGTAACACACCTATAGTCTCAACAACTGTTTCCTGGTGCTCAGCTTGACGGTTATCAACCGCCATAAATAATTTGTAGGATCTACCTACATCACCAATAGTAGGCTCTGAAGAAGTCTTCCCTGACTATCCCTTGGAACAAATCTTTGAGGACATAAGATTTTCCTATGAACATGTTGGCCACATGTGAAACATTCCCCCAAACTATAACCACGTCCAACATTAGGTATACTAGATTGATGGAAACTACCTCTGTTAATACTATGCTACACACTCTAAGATGACTAACTAGGATGAGATTTCCTATCATGGTACTGGTTATGCTCTCTAAATGTTGGGGTGCCTGCAATGACCACTCTTCTAACCCTGAGTATGTTGTTTCCTATGGTGCTACTGGTGACCTATCTTAGGTGGTCTCAAATAAGCCCAGAAAGAACTTGTGGGTTGTACCTATCTATTTTGAGCACTTGGTCTAGAACGTTGTGCATTATGAACATGTGCACCTGTCCCACTACCAAACCTCCTAGAAATATTACTCTCAGCAAATCTCGCCTTCTTGGTGGCTAAGGAAAGTGTCCTAGGATGATGCATATGAACTGTTAGTAATAACTGAGAGGGGGGGGGGGGGGGAATCAGTGGCCTCAAAAANGTAATAACTGAGAGGGGGGGGGGGGGTGAATCAGTGGCCTCAAAAAAAATCCTTAAACCAACCCTTAAAACTTATAACCACAGATTATGTCTCAAGTTATCTTCTTTCCTACAAGATGTATGCCTTGAAATACTTTTATCAATTTTCTACTTGTCGGATTGCTTTGTTAATCTCTCTTCTGTATAATTACCGATAAGTAGTTAACTATTTACCAAAACACAGTAAATATGCAGAGTATACCGATCAATCTAGAAATACATATGTGAAATGTAAAACAGTAAAGTAATAAACCATAAACACATAACACAAGGATTTTAATATGGAAACCCTGTTAAGGGAAAAAACCACTGGGACTGGTACCCCAAATTTTCACTCTTCTGAAGTGAGCTCTGTTAGAAGCCAACCCTGTTAAAGGTTACAAACACATTGTTAGGTGTGACCTTGTTAGAGGTGTGTGCTAAAAATGTGTCACACTTCTATGAATCATTGTATCCAAGATTGCTCAAGAATGAGATCTTGAATGGCGTCTCATAGCCCTCTATTCATGGAGTGCAATGGTTTGTAATGGAGGCCCTTAGATTGACCTAGTTTGTGCCCATGAAAGTACACCATAAAATGAGAGATTCAAAGAGGAAAAGCAAGAATTCTAGTCTCCATGTTCATCAAGTATGCATGCAAATGAAAATGGAAGCTATTCTATATGATAACAATGCAAGAAAGGAAATTAATCTATATGATAACAATGCATGAAAGGAAATTAATCTATGAAAGGAAACATGAATCTAATCTAACATGCAACTGCAAAATTAATCTAAATAAATTGCCATGGGGCATGAAAGAAGAAGACAAGAAGAGAGAAGTTGCAATATCCAAGCTCAAGTGCTCAAATTCTCCTCCAAAATTGCTCTCCAAACCTGCAACATAACATTAGCATAAAAAATCTTCATTATCAAATGAGAAGGAGAGGTTTCCTTATAAAGAGAAATGGATGGTATAGATTAAGAGGCAAAATAAAAGGCTATGATTAAGAGGCAAAAATCCCACCACTTAGGAAGATGTGTAGAAAAAGGAACTTTATATATTTTAATTTAATTTATTTCCTTTTTCAACAAAGAGGGATTTAAGAGGCGGTTTTATTTAATCAAAAGATGGATTTTATTTTAATTAAATAAGATTATTTAATTTAATTAAAAGGGATATTTAATTAAATGAGATAATATTATTTAATTAAGAGAGATATTAATTAAATAAGATAATATTATTTAATTAAAAGGGAATCTTAATTAAATAAGATTATTTTATTTAATAAAAAGGAATTGTTTTCTTTTAATTAAATAAGATAATTGATGAAATGATCAAACCTTAGGAAATATTGAAATAATTGAATTAATTACGATTTGATCAAGGAAATTGATTTGAAATGAAAATGTTGCAAAAGATTGATTCAGGAATTTGATAAATTGAAGAATGGGGCCCCATAGTCTAGGAGACCATTTGAGGGTGCATACATTTACCCATCTTTGACTAATGTGTGATATTTATGGGAACACATGTAGTCAAAGAATGCAGTTGAAGTGTGAGATCGATTTGGGATCACAAAAGAACCCAGACGTGTGATCTTTATGGGAACACATCAAGACACAGATAAGCCATTTGAAAAAGACAAGGTCAACACCCCTGTAAATAGGTAATTGACATGTCCAAGATAAGAATCTCATGCAAGGTTTCCCCAAGCAGAGCGCTTGATAGGATTGATAAAGTTGAATCAAGGATTGAATTTTGATAGGTACTGCCCCCTCGTGATTGAAATCAAAATGAGATAAAGGAGAAACAACAAATTGATAAATTTGATCAAATTGAACTAAAGATAAGGTTCTTGATGTAAGATGAAAGATATAAAGATCACAGAACCAAGGCAGATCATCAAGCATGAAAGATTATGCCCCAAGGTTGAATTAGAAGAAAAAAAGTGGGGTGAAAGCGAACGAAAGATAGAAGTTTGGAAGAGGTGGAAATAAATGGAGAGAAAAAAGAGAATTTTCCTTAAGAAAGAGAATGCCCCAAAATCAATCAACTGTTTAAGATAGAAAATTTTGATTGAGATCACGAAAGAAGATAAGGAAATGAAGATCAAAACATGATCACAATTGATTAAAAGTCCACAAGAAAGATGAAGGAAACCCTCTCAAACTCATAATGTAGCCTAAAAATGCAAACTAACATGAGGCCTAACAATGAAAACTGCATGAAAATGAAAAGGTGTACTTGCAATAGAGCAACTGTAGCATAGGAATTTGTGTTCATCATTCATTAGAGAAAGTTAAGGAACTTATTTTCATCATTGGGCCATTATTAATGGACATCAGAAAATCACACAATCATCACTAGTCACAAGTGCAACAATGAAGATATGAATGTGATTGATATCGGATTGAATGTGGAAAGATTATAACATAAGCATCAAAGACATAAAGGTCAAGATGACTTCGATGTTAGCTTACCCAATTTAATATAGAAAAACCATGCTCGCATCAAGGCATATAGGCCAAGATGACCAGTAGAATAGTTGTGCAAAAATAGTTAAGCATAAAGTAGGAAGCAAATAAAAACATGTTCCATGCCCCAAGTCCTCTAGCTATGCATCCCAGAGAGACTTATTAGACAAGGACACTCAACGAAAATCAATAACAGTCAGCACACAAAGAAAAGATCATGACATAGCTTAAGCATTAAGTGTTGCGTTTAAAAATTTAAGTGTGTTAACTGATACTGAGTTCTGAGGATAAGGATCAAATGCTTGCAAGCAGGTAAAATCACATGACAAAAACTAGGTAAGACCAAACTGATAAGTGTTGAAAAACACTCGATGTCAGGGGTTGTATTAAAAAATACAGTTGGGGTGGTGTTGAAAAAAATGTCCTAAAGACTAACGCATCCAAGAGACTGAAGCTAACACAGTTATGCCCCCTAGACAAAGACAAAGACCAATTCCAAACCAAGGCAACAAGGACAAGACATGATTGAGAAAGGCTAAGTGTCAAGGACACTTGCTAAGAAACAAGGGCACAAAGGCCTCAAGTAGTGCCCGTTTCCAGGTTTTCACCACTGGGATTTTATTACAATTTTTTCATTTTTTTTAGGACTTTTTATATTTTTTTTGAATTTTTCTACCAAGGCGCCTGTTTCCAAGTTTTCACCAAGGCACTTTTTCTATTTTTTTTAGAATTTTAGAATTTTAGAATTTTTTGTATTTTTGGAATATATAATTTTTTTTGAAGATACATCAAAGCGCCTATTGCTAGGTTTTCACTAAGATCATTTTTTCAGGATATTTTCTGATTTTTAGAATTTTTGAAAATATATCATTTTTTTGGATTCTTCAGGATCAATAATTATGTACAAAGGATGCCCCTAGACAGAATGGGCATCAAACTCCCAAGCAAGATCACATCGTGTAGTCCCAATGCTTAGCAAGGTGGAGGACAAGAGAGATTAGCAAGCTGGTGGAAAAGATGGAAGATAGGAGAATGAAGGGAAGAGATCCTCAAAGGCAAACTCCTCAAGAGTACCCAAGCTAGGGAAAAGAAAGAAACATCATGTAAAACACATTTGGACAAGCAATGAAATGCCAACATAGGATAAGTCACAAAATCGTAATGCAAGAGCAGGAAAGGATGCAGTCCAAAGGAGTAGACATGTCAAGAGGCTTCATAGCACCATGTTTTACTCTTGATTTTTTTATTAGATCAAGACCAAAGGGGAAAAGGATAGCGATATGCAAAAATGAATGGAGGAAGATAGATACGAAGGCTAAACATGAAAGGAATGAAAGAAAGATCATTGTAAGATAGCTCACAAGATAGCCCAAATGTTCATGTATAGATCAACATTGTCAAGATCAAAGAGAGAATACAAAATGGATGAAAGATATAGAAGAACTACACATGATGCCTGACTGCCAGATTTTTATCACGGTACCTATCCAAGGTGCCACAAGGGAGTGGGTTTCACCATAGGATGAAATTTTTTCTCTTTAATTTTTATTTTTATTTTTATTTTTGAATTTTTTGGAAGAAGGCAAGATTTTTAGATAATGCTCCTTGAAAGGATAGACCATGATATGCCAAGGATCCAAAATGATATGCTCAAAGATGCTGATAGGGGAAGGGAGATGAAAGAGGAAAATGGAGGATAAGATCTTATGCAAAGAGAGTGAGGTTGGAAGATAGGAGGAATAGGAAAATGAGGAAAAAGAGTAGAAGGTAGAGGGATAGTGAATGGAAGGATTGTGAAAAGGTAGATGGAAAGGAAGGAAAGATCAACATCAACACACACCTTGAAGGGTGAAAAGAGGATGAAGGAAACATGAATGAAGGAATACGTGAAGGAATATGGTGAATGTATAGCAGAGGTTGCAGTTTAGGTGCATGGAATGAAAGAATGTTTTTGGAAGAAGATGAAGTGGAAGCCTTTGGAAGCTTGAATGCCAACTTCACTTATTTCTCAACATGAGACTCTTTCAAGAGAGACTTTGGAATCCATATAGTCGTAGGATTTTCATTTATTTTTGATGATTTAGAGAGAATATCTTTAATGATGGATTTTGGAACCCATTCTTGTCTTGTAGTTTTCTTCTTAGTTATCTCTTTTGAATTTATGCCCCCATGTCAATTAGAGGAGACATGGTGATCTTCATTTTTAGATGGATTCTTGTATTGCTTCTTTTTCTTGTATTGAACATTCAAGTTTCTTCCAAAAGGCTTGGGACTTGTGGAGGAAGAAAAAGAATATGAATGGTATAGATGGGTGGATGGATGAAAAGGATTCAAGGGTATACATATATGTTGATCTTGAGGAAAGATAGGAGATGGAGGGACGTAAGGACCCAAGATGGATGAAAAATTATGAGAGTTAGGAGGGGAAAGTGAAGGGACATAAGGACCCAAGATGGAAGGAAAATGTGAAGC
>MU227475.1:2145743-2175697 GCA_018584345.1 Thuja plicata | reverse complement strand
AATATTTAAAGCTGACCCTTTTGCAATAAAAGTGAAAAATAATTAAATGCTAAGGGTAGTCGGCCTTAATGGCTAGATTTCTGGAACCTTCTCGGGCGGTGGAAATTGCCTATATAAAGAAGGCCCGCAGTGTTGCCTAGGGCAGTTCTGGGTGGTTATTTGAGGCTTTGTCCTATATATTATTGTAAGGGATGCCCATGTGGCTTTTGATATTTTAATTCTAAAATTTGTAATTCCACATTTGTGGAGCCAATAAGAAGCCAATTTTCTGTTCTTGCAAATTTTTTTTGTTTCTCTTTGTTTCTGTCATGTACTTGTGGTATTAAGGGGAGTACCCTTCATCATTTTGTCTCTATATAGACATGATTTCCTCTTTTCTTGGCTTTCTTGATTCTTGGTGTGTTCCACAATTCTCGCCAATAGATTTAAAGAAAACTCTAGTTTTATCTCAAAGAGATCTTCTTACCAATTGGACAAATCAATTTTAAATCAATTACTTATCTCTAACTTTATTTGGATGATTAAAACAATGACAAGTATTCATTAATTATATCTTTAGCTTCTTGACAACTAAGCATTTTTTCATTTTCTAAACTCTCTGTTTTGTCGGTCAACACTTCAGTTAGTCATCGGTGATAGCTTACTATTCCTTCGGTGTGACTTTAGTTGTCATCAGAATCTCCATCCTTGTCTTCTTCGTCGGGCAACACTGAAATTCTTTCCGTTAGGTTACTCTGTGCTTTGCTCATCAGACAACACTGTAACTCTACTCATCGATAATATTGTGCATTAGCTCGTCGGGTAACACTGTGACTCTGCTCTTTTACTCTGACCATCAGTGTGCACTCCGTCGGTGTATGTAGTCACTTAGTGAATACTTGACTTGTATGCATTACTGATATCATAGCCTTGACTCATCAGTTCTTTGAAGTCTTTGGTAGTATTTCAATGACCATACAGATTATATGAAGCTGACATCAATGAAAATACAATACATTAACTAATTTAATTCCTTGCATGATCATCAAGTTAACATCTTCAAACATTCAATCAGTTACTTGTCATCAATGAACATTTCCAACAATAAGGGTATTAAGGCCCCAAACAAAATGCTACACCAAGATATTGAGTGTAGTTGGAATATTGCCTAATCTTCAAGAACCTATCCCTCTACTGATCCACTTTCATATTATCCTATTGGAAATCATGAAACTCATCAACATGTGTCTCTTAGTACTATCTAGATAGGAAAATCTCATGAAAATTCTCCTCAAATATATCCCATGAAAAAGTCATGATATACAATTGGAGCTTATGCTCCTCTCTACACCACCAAGTGGGTGCAAAGCTCCTAAGATGTATGATAGAACACCGAGCTCTAGTGTTACTCACATAAGAGTGCATAGAAAAGCAACATCCAAGATCCAAAATCTAAGTCTTGGCATTAGTACCACTACAAGAACCATTTAAAAAAAGGTGGATGAGATCTCAAATGATCTATCATGGGCCCTGCATGAATACTATCATCATCCAAAAATGTATTTTCTCTCTTATTCTCTACTCTCATGATAGGAAAGGTATGAGAACACTCACACTCTCCTCTCCTCCTGCTCTCCATGATGAAATAACTAATACTCCCCATGGTGGGAATCCTCCTGACAAGGTCCCAACCAAGTAATAAGATCTTGTAAGAACTAAACCAATTGGGGATTTCCATCATTACCACCATGACCCTCTTTATGGTCCTCTTAGTGATCTTCATGTCTCCCTTCCTCCTGATATTCTTCATCATGATGTTCCTCCTTGTGGTCATCACGATGGGCATTCTATCAACCACATCTACCTCTAGGAGGCATCCTTCAGAGAAGAACACGATATGGATCAAAATCACATATAAAATGTCTAACAAGCTACACTAAGGCCAATATAAATAATAGTATCCATCATAGAGTATAAGAACCACACATCACTCATACAAAACACATTGTGAGCATATAAACATATATCCTAGCATGTGAAGATTGGCTCTGATACCAAATGTAATGCCCTCCCAAGGAAACCTCAAAACATAGGTTTAAAATATGCACACAATTTTTTTTTCTTGAAAGTAAAGATATACATCAAGTACATAAGTGCATTCATAACCACAATGTATAAACCAAGATATAAACATATTGGAAGTAAACCACGATTGTGCACAAGTAGAAGACTCAAATGTACTTCCAAGGGTTCCAAAATAACCCCAATACAAGCTTGAATGGAGAATTCATGTTCAAGACACCACATGAGAGCCTAGACCATGCCCACAAACCTCATAGGATAAAACCAAACCATTATCAATAGTCTCTAGTTGAGGAGACAAGTTTATCCTCAGTGCAATCCAAAACAAGGTTCATTTTAAGCCCAAATAAAAAATTAATCATATTAATACCATACTGAATCATAAATTAGAATGTAAATACATAAAAACCATCCCAAGAACACTAGGAATCCAAATCTAAAATCCCTTTTTGAATAAACCCTCGGGAACTTCCATCTATTGAAGTTGCGCTAATATGGAAAACAAATGTGCCAAAATAGAGTACAAATGTGCTACCTTGTTCTGCATATGCTCTAAAAGACAATGCAAATAGACTAAAAGAAATGGTAAATATGCTAAAATAACTGAAAAATGCACTAGAATAATTAATCGATGTGCTACACTACCCTGCAAAATATAAAATAAATTAGAAATCATCCTAGACAAAGTTCTCTCAGTCTGATAATAGGGTAGGCTTTCCGCCACCACCATACAACTAAAATACAAGGCTATATCCACACTAAGGAGTACCAAATAGCATAATTCAGGGTCATCCACACCCAATAAAATGAATTACATCAAAATTAAAGCTAAGCTAATGAGCATAATCACGTGAAAGCATAATACGCTAAAATGAAAGAAAGGGATATAATGAGTACATCATGCTTGGAAATCCATCACTAAAAGAATTCCACCATCTCTACACTAGTCCCCAATAGTGTGAAGTGAATTTCCACCCTACCATGTGGAACCCTTAAGCCTACCCCATCATGCTCATGGAGATAGTTACCCATTCATAAGCACAAGGTACACTCACACACATGAGAATGGCTAACATGCATGCCAATCAAATTCATAAATTAGGGAATGGTATAGAGGTTCCAATATAACTCATATATGTAGAACATATTAAGGTACACGTGCAAGGGTCACTACTCAAATCTATCAAAGCTATAGGGAAAGGGCTCAAGGTGGAGTGGCATTACATGGAACATGGTGACCCATGTAGCATTGAGCCTTCTATAAAATTTTGAAAATGGCTAGACTCGGTATGTATCTTCTATCAACACCCTTAGGTGGCTAGATACAGTTCCTTATATCAATATGCTTGGAATACCAAGCACAGATTTACCTTCTCTCAACGTCATCAGGTGACCAAGTAGTCAATTACTCTTAATAATTTGGTTTACCCAATTTAGTTTATTATGTTATCACTTATTGAGAACTCCTTCATGTGACCTATATCAGACACTTACGGGTTAGGGTCCATGCAAGAAGCCACTCCACTCCACTACCCAAATACTATTCTTATCTCACTCTGCCATGAGGTATAATGCACAAATGTAAAACAAGTACAATGCAAGAAAAGAATCTCAAGTTAAAACCCATAATAAACATGGTAACCTCTATTGGTCTCAAACCAAGAGCATGGGTCCCTTGGGATCCTAACATGGCACACTCAATGTGCTTGTGATGCGATCTCAATTTAAGCATCAAAGGAAGTTCTTAAGGAATAAAATGCAAACACTCGTGCACGTGGCACACTCAACCAACCACTTTGTTAGGAGTACAGATTTCAAAACAAATCTGATAATCATAAAGTAAAACCACACAATGGTTAAAATCATGTAGTACTATCAATTCCAACATTCAAATTATCCCAAACATAGAAAATGACAACTCTGGGAAGAACACAAATCAAGGCAACCCCAAAAATCCCCAAAATTGAAACTTGGAATTAAGCCATGAAATTAAAACTCATTAGCTAAAATACACCCAACATCACAAATATCCAATAAAGTTCTCGTTCTGGGAACACACAAAAAAACAAGCTGCATAACCCCACTACAACCACAAAATCTAGTTTAAAAAATGTAAATTACTCAAACAAACCTAATCAGGCAATGAAAACCAACAAAAGTGAGGGGGGGTGTTTATTCTCAACCTATGAATCTATTAAATTTTATCTCATTCAAAAAGATGAAGTAAATAAAAATTTGTGAGATGCCCTACCCAAATTGAAAATACGGAAACAAAGAGGAGAAAAATAATCTTCCACAAAAAAGCAAATAGTTCCATAGAAAGATTAGCAATCATAGCACAAATCCAATGAGCAGCTACCCAAGTAGACCCAATGAGCAGATCAATCACAATGAGAAAAAGATCAAATTTCTCCAAAAAAAAATTAGAGCAAATTCCAAATTCACCAAAATGCAAAGTGAGGAAAAATGAACTATTTCCTCAACTAAAAGTTACTTTTTCCCCAAAAGACAAAATTACATAAATAAAAAAATTACTTAAATAAATTAGGCAACTAAAGACAACCTGAAATAAGTTAAATAAATTCCAATAAAATAAAATTCAACTATAGCTACTTAGACGATAAATAAAATCAAACCCCCAAACAATTAAAATCAGCATTTAATTCTAACTCAACTGCGACAATTGTGGGAACACTAAATGCACAGACACATCTGCTGGTTTATCACAATATGCATATAAAATTTGGATTTACCAACACGTACCGATGATACAATATAATAATCATGGATGCATTTCTCATACATGAATGATATTAGCTCAATTATGAATGGTCAGTGAAATGATCTCCTATGCTACTTCTAGGGATAAAGCCATGCTCAAACCTGCAGCTCATCTAGAATCATCTCTAGTACGTAGTCACTGAAACACACAAACATGAAGTGTAGTTTCTCATAGTATAAATAGCTAAAGTACATATAATAAAGATAGAATATGAATAATCGAACACTAACTCTTGATGAGCCTAATTAATGGATCTATTTTGTCTATTTCTTTCATGTTTTAATGGTTTCTTCAAGGGTTAGAACTACATCTAATGTAATTTCTAGTTTTTGATTTATTGAAGAACAGTTTCATCTATCTTAGTATGTAACCACATTTTGAATAAATCAGATGATATTCTAGACTTGCAAGTATTTAGTTGGGTTTTGAGAACACTCGCTAAGGGGCCACTTAGTGAGTATTTTAGTCTTAATGTTTAGTAGGTTTTTTTCATTCAGTACTTAGTTGTTGTCCAGGTAGTTGATTGTTCCTACGACCACTGGAAATCCCTTCCTGTGTTTGTTCCTAGAGCCAAAGAAGACATATTAGTTTCTATTTTTTTTCATGTATTCTATTTATGTTAATCTTTTGAGCTTAGTTTAGATGGTATTTATTGTTAATTATTTCAGCTATCCCTTTCTATGCACTTTGTTTCTAGCATTAATTCATTTTTGGCTATAGGTAGTATATGACTACAAGTGGATTCCTAGTGCATATACTTTTCTAATTTCAATTATATGCCCTCAGGTTGATAGAAAATGAGGCTTCCAGATAGACAAATAGCTACTTAGCATACATATCTAATTCTAAGTTAAGTTTCTAAGGGCTTAATTATTGAAACCATTAAAGAAGACAAACATTTTTTGTATTTTTATCAAGGATGGTGTCAAACTAGGGAGACTTTTGCACTTATTTTAGCATTTTTTTATTTTCAGTAGCTCAAAAGTTTGTTTTAAGTTCATCCTTCATTTTTCTTAGGTAATGACCCACTATTGTTACTAACTTAACACCGTATGCATAGACAAAGAAGAAGAGATTCTCTAGGGATATTTCTTCACAATGATCCTTATTCTAATAACCATCTAGGTGAGCACTTCAAGTATCCTTAAGAAAAAGAATGAGAGATAAACCCTTATGCTGATCTATTTTACAATCTATATAATCCTCCACTTGTAGACCCAGCTGAAAAAAATCCTTTTGACAATCCACTTTCTTTGATATCTTTTTGAGCAAGGATGGATGCAACAAATAGGCCTAACCATGCAGCTTTTGAATTCCCTATCATTGACCAAAATTATATCAATAACCTCAAGAACATTCCTTCTTCAGTTCTTCCTAAATTCTATGGTATAGTAAAAGAGGACCCATATATTTTACAGTTCAAATTTGATATCCTTTGTAGGAGATATGATTACACCACATATTTTTAGGAGTTATTTCCTACTAATTTAAAGGAATCAACATTAATATGGTTTATGATTCTAGGAAGGGATGTTGTTGATAGTTGGGATGGTATGAAAATAAGATTCCTTGCAAAGTAAAAAGATTGTTGCAGAGGCATTGATATGAGGGGAGATGATATCAGTAGGATGTAGAATACAGAAGATGAGAGTTTGGAGGACTTTATTACAAGGTTCCTATTTATTTTGCAGAAGTCCCTAGATTATGAACCTAATGAGGAGTCTCAAAAATTTCTCTTCCTCATGGGGATCAATGAAAGTTATATAGAATCCTTGGATTGGATGAGAGGAGGATATATCACTCAAGCTCCTTGGGATGATATTCAAAATATAAGTCATAATTAGTCTAGAGAAAATATCATGAAAGGAAGAGATTGCCAATCTAGTATGGGTATATCTTCCAACATTGGAGTCTCAAGGATGGAAATCACTCAGTTTTTGTAAGAGTTCAAGAAAGACATCATAAACAATATGGCTACCCAGATAGACATACTTCAGGTCAAGAAGAAGCATGAGGAGGTAGAGGTGATGTTAGCATAATATTTCCCTCATTGTAGAAAGAAGAAGAAATACTAAAAATGTAAGATGGTGGCCAACATTGATAGAAAGAAAAGTCCACTAGAGTTAAAGCCAATTGAAGGACATGAACAAATTTTCTACATTGCTCAAAAAAGGACATGGGCTCTAAGACAAGGTATTCCACAAGACCTATTATATTTTAGTGATCCTTACTCAAATTATTATTCTCCTAATAATCAATGGAAACCTCAATGTCCTTCAAATTTTGGAGGTTATCCACCTTCACCTTGGAATAATCCTCAAGATGCATGGTCCAATTAACAAAATTCACCATCGCAATGGAAGCAAACACAAACTAATTGACATCAAACTTAAGGAGGTTGGAAACCACCTCAAGGGAACTATAAATAGACATCCCAATGGAGGGGAGAAAAACAATGGCCAAAGCAATCCACTGATTACCAACAACCACCTCTATAGCCTCACTAGTAAGAACTAATGCATCCTCCTAACAAAAATGCTATCTCACCTAGACCTACCCAATTGCCAGCACAACCTGTCTCAAATCCTAATAAAAACAACAATAGTAGCCTTTTTATTCTATAGAACTAAACCAATATCATGCTTATGTTTTTTTATAAAGGTAAAAATAGGTTTTGAATGGTACCCAAAACCATTTACATCTTAGAACAAAAGATTAGAAAAAACAACCCTTACAAACATTGATAGCCTACTATACAACAAGAAGCAGGACCCCAACCAACCCTAGAAAAAACCAAAAAGAGTTACAAAAAGAAGCCAAAAAATAGTTTCTAGCACATCTAACAGAAAAACTATCAGCACAAAACAAAAAGAGAAACTACTTAATACTTTCAAAGGCTTTCTCAACCTCTTTCTAAATATCTTCCATCATATCAATGGAGTCTTTAAGGGCTTTTAGCTCCTTAGGCATTTTTGGAAGTTTCCTTTTGATGCCGCTTCTTGTTCTGGTTCTCAGACCTGAGCTCCCAGCTTTATCCTCCATAGTGATTGTTGTATTCTCCAACATGTTGCTCTCCAGATAGGAATACAAAGCCTTAAGATTAAGCATAGAGACTTTAAGCCCCTCATTACTATGCTTAAGAATGATACTAATCATATGCCCATTGTGGCTAATTTTTTCTTTCATATCTTTCAACTTCTCCTCCACCAGAGTAGTAATTCTAGCCATTGTCTCTTCATTCGAGTTATTATTATTTACCTTCATCAAAAGATCCTTTTCCAGCTTTTCTAGCTTAGCTCTAAAGGGATTCATGGCTTCTTCCATCTCCTTCAAGTGCTGCTTCATTTCATTCATGTCCTTGTTGATCCACTTCTCCATATTAGCACCATGATCCTCTTTTCTCTTAGGGATTCTGTCATCAATGTCAAACTTGACATTTATTTGATTTCCAGTATCATTTCTCTATTTTTTCTTGTTTCTATCACTAGCCCTAAGATTAGGCTGCATGTTCAACTCTTCCTTGTCTTTACCCTCATTATGTTTCTTCTTTGCTTTTTCTTCTTCTTTCTCCTTCTATTGATTTTATTCTTCATTAACCCTATTATTGGCCTCCTCCTTTCTCTTATTTATTTTTTATTCCTCATTCATGGGAATCTCCTCCTCATTCACATGGGCATCCTCCTCATTTGCAAGATCATCCACCTCATTCACAAGAATCTCCTCCTTATTCCCAAGGGAGTCCTCCTCATCCACTGGATCATCCTCCATAATCTCATCTTGTATGTTCTCTTCTTCATTACCTTGAGGGGATAGAGTTTGGTCTTCAGAATCCTCATCTTTGTCTAGTTTTTCCTTCATCTTACTCCTATCCCTCTTCTTTGAGTCCACCTTTTTTCTTTCCAGCTTGATTTTCTTTACATTCCCTTTAACCCTTTTGGAATGGGTTCTAGGATGTTATTCCTGGCGTAGTCACCAATAAGTAGGATTAACCCTTCATGCAACACTGAATTGCTGGCCTTTTTCCTATGCTTCATTATGCTATTGTTCACAGAACTAAGCAGAAAGAAAGGAAACAAGATTTTATTATTATGTCTAAAATGATTAACTAAAACAAAGTGAAGATTATAGATTTTTGCTCAGCGTCCATATAGAGTGAAGTACACTATCATAACCTTCATAATATCAACCCAAATACTTTTAATCTTTGTTATGTCCACATAATCTCTAGACCCTTTGCTAAGGAGAGCTTCTTCATCTTCAGATTTGGGGAAAATCTTGAAATCTTGTGACCCCATACCTTTTTTATCCCTATAAAATTTCATAGCTTCTGTGGACAGCCCCGTAATCTCAAAGATAATGTTCAATGTAAGCAAGAAGGACTTACCCCACAAATTCACCTTGTCATTTATCCAGCCAACCGCAAATTTTTTAGTAACATCTTTGTCCCAGCCATGCAATCTTTCCATGTACTGTGTCAGCCCACCGCGCTTCAGTTTCTTCCAAAATTTTTCCTTCTGTTTCCAATTCATGCAATCCAATGGCTCCTCCCTTTTCAAACCACCTCCCATTTTCTTAGAAAACTTCTAAACTTTCTAGGTTTGAGCAGGAAAAAACACAAGACTTTTCTGGTTTCTTTGTTTCAAAATGCAAGAAAATACCCACAATCTGTGTGAGGTAATGTTCTTCATAATTTTCACATCCCTGGCCTAACAACTTTCATTACCCTTAAGCTTAAGTGTCTTGTTCATCATTTTTTTTGTATTAATTGTGCCTTCATTGTGATTAAGCTTATCATACTCGATAATACTTAATATCTTGATATTAAGATCCACTTCCACTTTCCATAATTGAGTGACATCATTAGGGCCCCCCACATTGGCACAACCATCTGCAGACTTGTTTCCTTCATGATATACATGGGAAATATAAGTTTCCTAAAACAATTTCAAATAAGATTTAATTTTATCTATAATATGGGTAATTTTCCACGAGGCCTCATTCTTTCCTTTAATACAATTTATTATATTTAGGGAATCTCCCTCCAACCATAGATTCGAATATCCTAACTCTTTAGCGATAATCACAACTTGAAGAGATGCCTTAGCTTCCGCTACATGGTTAGTCTAAATTCCCAGGGGTCCATCCACAAATCCTAGACATTTTCCAGCCCAGTCTCTGATTAATCCACTCACTCCAGCCCTTCTAGGATTTCCTTTCGCTACACCATCAAAGTTTCCTTTAACCCATCCAATCGGTGGAGCTATCCATATGGTGTTTTCTCTCAATGTTAAGTCTTTATCTTTTTTCCCCTGACTTTTCCAGCTGAAGACATCTTTGAATTTCTGAGAAGTATTCTTTAGAGGAGAGTCTCTAGGGAGAGTAGATCTAAAAATTTCCATTAAACTTCTACAGATTTGGTTTGCAACATTCTCATAAGGAGTGAATTTTTCTTTGAAAAATCTATTATTTCTCTCCTTCCAGATTCTCAAGGTAAAGTGGGGAAGAAAAATTTTCGAGAGAGCTTTAGTATCTTTTCTAATAAAGTGGCAAAACCATTGTTTAACAAGATCCTGAATTTTTTGAGGTTTCACCCATTCCAAGTTGATCTGTTTGAAAATAGAATCCCACACCTTACTAGTATAAGAATAGTGAATCATCAAGTAATTACTAGATTCAGCTTCAAAAAAACATAGGATACATCTATTAGGAATGTTAAATCCCCTTTTGCAAAGGTTGTCCACTGTGAAGATTTTGTTCTAAACAAGCAACCAAAAAAACACGTTAATTTTAGGAATAAGCTTATTGTTCCATACCTGAGAGTTGATGGGATGATCTTCCTGGATATGGAGAAGGGAAGAAATAGAGGAATCAAATAATTTACCATTTTCCTCAGGGCCCCAAATCAAATTGTCTTGTTCATTATCTATTAAGAACCATTGATTAAGTTGTTTATTCACAATTTTGAGATTATCATCAAAAGAGCCTAAATCTATCTAGTCCTCATTGATCCAATAATATGAAACCATTTCCCCAATTATCTCTTTGCAATCTAGAATAGTAGGCATCCATTCCTGATTCTCATTAATGGCTATTTCCTTCAGCCATTTGTCATTCCAAAAATTAATCTTCCTGCCATTTCCCAATTTCCATCTAACCCCTTTCCTAACCAGGTTCTTTCCTTTAAAAATACTGTTCTAGATGAAGGATCCTTGGATGTCCAGAGGATTCCTTAAGTTTTCATCTAAAGATTAAATATGATATTTACTCTTAAGAATAGAGTTCCATTCCTTTTCCTCTTCAAAAATTCTCCAACACTGTTTGGCTAGCAGAGCCTTATTAGTATTTCTAATGCTTCTTATTCCAAACCCTCCAAATTTCCTTGGTTTACAAACCACAACCTAGGCCACAAGGCTAAACCTTCTCTTCTCTTTAACACCAGACTAAAGGAATATTTTCTGGATTTTTTCAATCAAATCAGCATACTTATAAGGAATTTTGAAGAGACTAAGAGCATAGACTAGAAGGTTTTGAAGGGTGGATTTCAGAAGTTGAACTTTACCAGCTTGGCTCAAAGTAGCTACTTTCTAGCCAACTAGTTTATAGTGAAATCTGTTTAGGATTCCATTCCAAAAAGACTCATCAGGTTTTAGACATAAGGGAAGACCCAAGTAAGAGGCAGGGAACATCCCTATCTTACATCTAAGAATTGCAAAAATTTTCCTTTGTCTTTCTTCTGGAGTATTACTGAAAAATAAAGAAATTTTCTCCCAATTTATGAATTTCCCAGAAGCATTAGCATAGGTATTTAGAGCCTTTTTCATATTCCTTGCTTCTTTCATAGAGGCTTCCCCCATCATGATGGTGTCATCAACAAATTGTTCATGCAAACACTTTTGTATTGTAGAGGAAGGCCAGAGGCCATAAATCTAACCAGTTAGAATCAGGCTATTAATGTATCTCCCAAGGATTTCTGCCATAATAGAAAAAATGATGGGGGATATAGGGTCTCCTTGCCTCAAACCTCTAGAGGGATGAAATTTTTTAGATAATCCTCCATTAAGAAGAATAGAAGAGGACACAGTGGAAACCAATTGCATTATAAGTTTGACCACATCCTTATCAAAGCCAAAAGACCTTAAAATATTTGAGAGAAAAGACTAGTCCACTCTATCATAGGATTTTGACATATCCAATTTCATTAGAGACCCTTGTTTTTTGGAAGCTTGAAGGGAATGAATGTTCTCATGAACAACTATTATGGAATCCACATCCTTGCTTCAGAGCCTTTTTCATATTCCTTGCTTCTTTCATAAAGGCTTCCCCCATCATGATGGTGTCATCAACAAATTGTTCATGCAAACACTTTTGTATTGTAGAGGAAGGCTGGAGGCCATAAATCTAACCAGTTAGAACCAGGCTATTAATGTATCTCCCAAGGAATTCTGCCATAATAGAAAAAATGATGGGGGATATAGGGTCTCCTTGCCTCAAACCTCTAGAGGGATGAAACATTTTAGATGATCCTCCATTAAGAAGAATAGAAGAGGACACAGTGGAAACCAATTGCATTATAAGTCTGACCACATCCTTATCAAAGCCAAAAGACCTTAAAATATTTGAGAGAAAAGACTAGTCCACTCTATCATAGGCTTTTGACATATCCAATTTCATTAGAGACCCTTGTTTTTTGGAAGCTTAAAGGGAATGAATGTTCTCATGAACAACTATTATGGAATCCAGAATCTGACTCCCTGAAACAAAACCATTCTGCTGGGGAGAGATCACATTAGGCAGGAAGCTCAAAATTCTAGAAGTAAGAACCTTTGAAATGATTTTGTACAAAGAATTGTAGAGGATTATAGGTCTAAATCAATCAACATAATTAGCTCCAGGTTTCTTAGGTATGAGAGCTATAAAAGTGGATTCGATTTCCTTAAGGATAGTTTTAGTACCAAAGAACTCCTTAACAACAGAACAAACATCTTTACCTATAATACTCCAAAAATGTTGGAAGAAGAACAGATGGAACCCATCAAGACCTAGGGATTTTTCTCCTTCAAAGGAAAATATAGCCATTTTAATTTTGATATCCAAAGGAATGGCTTTAAAGAAAGCATTATACATAATATCCACTTTGCTAGGAATCAATTCAAGTAATTTTCCTTGATCTTCCAAGTTAAGGTTTTGGTCCTTGGATAACAGAGTTGCAAAGTAACCCACCATTTCTTCCCTTATTTCCTCTTCTTTAGAAATGATATCTCTAGTGGTAGATAGGGAATGAATCATGTTTATAGCCTTGTGTTTAAGAGTAGTAAGATGAAAAAATATTGTGTTCTTATCTCCCAATTTCAACCAAAGAGATCTGGATCCCTGCCTCTAGAAAGTCTCCTCCTTAGCTATAATGTTGTGGAAGTCTGCAAGAACTTGATTATCTTGGGTTTTTAAACATTTAGTCAGACCATTTATTTGAATTTCCTCCTGAATATCTTTTAGATCAATTTGAATTTTATTTTTGGATTGAAAAATATCCCCATAAGCATTCTTGTTCCATTGTTGAACTTTAGATTTAACATTAGCCAGTTTCTTAACCACTTTAAACATAGAATAAAATTCCACTTTTATGTTCCACCACTCCCTAGTTTTACTCTCCAAGTTAGGATGGTCAAGCCACATCTTCTCAAATCTGAAAGGTGCATTTATTTTGCTAGAGAAAGGACTAATAGAGAAAGAAATAGGAAAATGGTCTGAGCCAATTCTGGAGAAATAAGTGAGAGCTCAGGAAAATTTAGTATACCAATCCAGGGTGATGAGCACCCTATCAAGATCGAAATGGATAAGATCAGCTCCAACTCTACAATTAGACAAAGTGTAATTTATTCCTTCCATCTCAACATCCAGCAAGCCTTCATTTATTATAAAATCCATAAAATCAACCCTGCTTTCCACTTGGGTCATATTCCCTCCTGATTTATCTTCCTTCTTCAAAGGGGTATTGAAATCCCCCATGATCATACAATTGTTCTCAATGTAGTTTTCCCTAAAATCATGCAGCTTCTTCCAAAGCTTCAATCTTCCTGATTTTCTATTAGGAGAGTAAACATTAATTAGAATGCAAGAGAAATTATCCTTAAGACTCCAAACTTTAACTGCAAGAGATTTTTTCTCTTCTTTTAGAAGCTGGCACTTGAAATAAGTTTGATTCCAAAAAATAGCCAATCCCCTAGAAGCCCCTTCAGAACTACTTCCATAACTGCTCCCATTTTTAATTAATTTTAGCTTCTCTGTCTTTTCTTTTATCATCTTTGTTTCTTGAATAATCAGAATGTCCGGTTTAGAATCTCTCACTAAATTCCTAACTACATCTTGCTTATGAGGACCATTGAGTCCTTGAATGTTCCATGAAATGATCTTCATTTAAGGATTGGAGAACAAACCTGATGGATGGTGAGATGTTTACCATATGCTATGTTCTATTTTTCTTCCTCTTCCCTATGGGATTTCTCAGATTTCCTTCCTTTATCTTGTCTTGGGGTACCAGTATCATCTTTCTGTTGACCTCTTGTTAGAACTCTTGGTTTTTGAGCCCCACTCTTTTTTGTCAACTTCAAGTTGAGTTTCCCCATTAAAGCACTCTTAGGTTTCTTCCCTAATTTTTATTAATATCAATAGTAGAATGGTCTCCTTGGGGGGATCTAAAGCCTTTATTTCCTGATCCTTTCTTTGGGTCTCCCACCTTTGTCCAAGAGTTTTCCTTATCCTCTAAATCTATAGCTTTCTTGTTGTCCAATTTTTCCAATGGGTTAATCTATTTTGGGTTGAAAGGAGAATCCTTATTATTACCACTTATGAGATAGTTCTTTGGTTCCATGCTTCCCTCTGAACTCTAGATTAAGACATTTTATTTCCCTATCAGGGAGTCTTCTTCCCCCAGAGTACCATAATTTTTCTTCTCCTTTGGGAGGAGCCATACTATCTTCCACCCTTAGGTCCTTTAGTGTTTCTTCTCCTATAAGAGATTCCACTCTTTCTTTTGTTGTGATTTTTATACTAGTGGGCTCATGTATCCCTCATTTTGGTTCTTTCTTTTCTGATTCTTGTTCTATGCGTGTTTGGGCTTTCCCTTTTTGCTCCTTTTGATGAATCTCATTATTCTCTTCAGAGCTACCTATTTCCTTCTGATCCCTATTTTCTTTAGATATTATAGAAGGGATAGTAGTTTCCTCTATTTTTTTTCTTCCACTCCATTCTCTGACCTTTGTTTTGTTCTCAAACCTTATTTTTTTCCTTTTCAGGTTTTTGGGGGCATTGTTTTTCCCATTGACCAGATTTCTTTCATGTGAAGCAAGAAAAAAGCATAGATTCGTATTCAACCTCTTGCTTCCAAGACCCCAACTTTGATTTCAGATTTATAACTTGTGGAAGATCCACACTCTATTGTATGTTCACATAAATCCTAGCATAAACTTGTCTAGTCCTTGCTGCTGTCATTGGGTCTATGGAGAGAAGCTCCCCAAAGGAACCATTAATGGCTATCAATATATCCTCATGCCAATATTCTAAGGGAATCCCAGGAAGGCGAACCCAAATTGGAGGAGCTATGAAAAGACTGTCATTATAGTCAAGGCTTGTTGCCCATTTTTTGCAGAGATAAAGAGGATTTACCCATCATCGAAGGACCACCACACAAAAATTTTGATAGGTCTTCCCATTAGAGAAATCAAACAAGAAAAAGCCTTTAATATGCATTGCAACAATGTCAACTTGGCCTTTAAGCCTCCATTTCTTATCTGCAAAGGATGTGACTAAATCTATATTTGGTCGTGGACCCATTAACTTTCCAACCAAGGTAGTAGCCATGATTGAAATAGTATGATCAACAATTGGGTCGGGAATAATAATGCCAATATCTCCCTTAAGTGGGTTAGAAAAAATATTCACCTTTGACAATAAGGAATTGCTAGAGGGTTTAACTCCAAAAAGATTCGACCAATTCCCTTTACCTAGATTCGTGGAAAAGCCATGTGACTTACCTTCAATCGGTTTTGTTGACTCATCCCCAGCATTAGAAATTTTAGGTTTTTCCACCTCTGGCCCCATGAAAGGACCATCATCCTTGATGGATGAAGCCAAGGTTGACCCACCAAATTTTTCCTCAACATTTGATGATGATCTTACAGCAGAATCCACTTCCCCTATCGTAGATCTCGCTACAAGACCTTCAGCTCCCAGCTTCCCTCCTGTGTTCAAATTAAAAAAAATTATTTCCCGCTCATGTTCCATGCTCTTTTCTCATAATATTATGCTTATGTTGTATGACTCTTTCTGAAAGGATTGGTTGGAATCAATGAGCTTCCACTATCCTTGGTTGTATTAGTGCCAAGAAGGGGGTTTGAAAACATCAATACACAGGAAATCATGGTAAATCCCAAAATCCTAAAAATGCATGTAAGGACCTAGGTGGAAGATAAATTATGTGATTGGATGAAAAATTGGAAATCATGCATATAAGTTAGAGCCATTCTCAAGTTTTGAACAAATAATGTTGATTTGAAAGATCCACAAGGGCTAAAAGGATGTGAAATCAATGTGAGAACCCATACATACTAAAATTGTTCTAAAAATGAGTACTTAATAAGAGTTATTACTTTTTAGGATGGTACACTTAATCCCCACTTTAGCAAGTGTATGAGCCCACCTCATGCTCATGATAAAGTAGTAGAGAGAGAGAGAGAGAGTGAGAGAGATCATGGGAAAACTGCAAGGAGATAAGACATCACTTAGTTTAAGAGCATAAGTCCCCAAACCAAGGATCTTAACTCTTACATTCATATAAAAGGATGCAAAAAACAACAACAAATTCCAAGAGCTTACTAATATTATAAGTACACTAGTTGAAGAGACCTTTCTAGAGAAAATGTCTCAACCACTAATATCATACTCAAAAATCTATTGTGAGAGCACAAGTGGTCATCTCAAAAGAGAAAGATCATATATCAAAGATAAGATAAGACTCCATGATCCAATTCAATATAAAAATTTCTTATAATATGGAGCCATGGAGGAGAGATTAGGACAATCATGGATGACACGGGCTAGGAAAATATGTTACACTAGGTGATCCATGAGAGATAAATAAAGAGAGAGAGGAGTGAATGGTCTAGAAAATTGTGTTATACTAGTTCCACCGATCAAAGAGAGGAGGATGATAATTCCAAGGATCCAAAAAGTGGTCATTTAAAGGACCAAATATGTGGGGTTAGTGAAAAAACCAAATATGTATGGTCACTCAAAGGACCAAATATGTGCAGTCAGTGAAAGGACCAAATGTGTGTGACTAGTCAAAGGACTCATAACAATGGATAGGTCAAATGTTCTAGAAGATTGTGTTATTCTAGTCAACCAATCCCGAATATGTGAAAAGAAGAGATATCTAGACCTAGTGAATTGTCTTATGCTAGTGCACTCTCTCTATCATCCTTAAAGTGAACAAGATATATGCAATAAGGAGCCTAAGTATACCCCCCTTTAAGATGGAAAAATAAGTACCATTTTTTCATCTTAAGGAAATGATGAACAAGGACAAAGAAGTTCAACATCAAGACAATATCTAGAAGCAACACCCAGTCCAAACCAAAGAGGTCACAACTCCTATTAGGTCATGGAAGGGATGAATGCAAAGAGATATCATGAAAGAAGTGTAAAAGGGATCATTGTGAAGGATGACACACTATTTAATCTCCAAGATAAGGGACTTTCTTTCCATAAAAACCCAATAGCGAACAGTAAAAAAGGTATTGATTGAGGATGCATATCCTTAATTTAAACCAACATTTATATGTAAGATTGGATGTCACATGATAAAAAAATACCTCTTAATCAATGGAGAAGTGGATCCTTGAAGAGGATGAGAGAGATTGATATAATAACCTTAACCCCAAAAGTGTGGAGACAAGGATAAAGAGGACCTATTATGCTACTCACAAAGTATGATCACACCATGCATGACAGTGAGCCCCCAAGTAATACATTTTCATCATAGGATGTATGAATAATGTCATTATAAATGCATTGTTTAATTTTTTAATGTAAGGATTTACATTCATGAATAGAGTGGTCATTATATCGGTGATACATATAGAATGGAAGATTCATAAGTTGTTGACTACGCTTTTTTTCCAGTTAGGCCTAGTAAGCACCTTAGCATGAAGAAGGTTAGGAAAAACAATATCTTGATTAAATTTAGATATAGGAGAATTTTTAGGTGATGAAGTATTCAATAGGATTCTTATCATTATCCATTCCTTGTTGCACACATCTTGAACCATGATTGGGTTTGTAACTCGGGATAGTGTTAACATTGAGTAACTATTTGTGGTTGCTTGTAAGGATTAAATCCTAATCCAAAAGAATGTTCATGCCCCTTGTTTCTAAAGGTAATTGAATTCCTTGTTCATGTTTTCCACATACATTCCCATTGAATCTATGTTTCTCTAATAAATTATAACAAGGGAATAACAAGAAGCCATATCAGAAAGAGTTATTAATGCAATTTCATAAACAAGAAATGAATTGATCTAGATGAAATGAAATGATAACTAATGCATTAAATATTGTGAAATAAATCTAGAAATGTAATCATATGTAGATGCAATAATGTAATAAATATGATATCTAGATATCTACAATGCATACAAAGTAGATCTAGATATCAAATGAAAATGGAAATGGCATGCAAAGATGATCTAACCATAAAAAATCAAATCAAGAAAATTTCATAAGTTGGGTTCACCAAAATGTACAATATAAAATGGTGAGAAATGCTAGGATTTAGATCACTCACCAAATAATATTTTTCATTAGAATACAAACTCACCTTTAAACCAATCAGTTTAGCACAACCCAAAAAAATGAAGGGGTGCTATTGCAAGATCTAGGTAAAAGGGGGATTTGGGTTTTCCTTATGGAATAGAGTGTGATTATATTATGTGATTGATATGTAAATGTGATATATTATATAATCAATGAAAATATGATATATGAAAGTAAGTGAAAGAGGGAAATAGAAAGGATGGACTCACCTTGAAGCTAGGAGAGGAGGAATGAGTTTCAGATATGGTTTTGACTGTCACAACTCTTTCAAAATTGGGTATGGATCTAGATCTAAAAATATGACACCTGTAACTTCTGACTGTAAAAATATCAAAACCAAAGGACTATGTTGAACAAATTTGACCTAGTCCAAAAAAGTTAACATTGTGCAGAAAATTCAACCTTGTCCCAAAGATTTTGAATCTGATGGAATTTGCAAAGGACCTACAACTAGTTATGTAACTCTTGAAATCCAGATCTAAAAACCTATTCCTTCACACAAGAAGAAGGGGAATTTTTTTTGGAAAGGGTCTTGCCTTGGTCAAGCCCCTGTATAGGAATTAACCTTGAAATTTAATTGAAGTTGCATAAGGAAAGATGAAATGAAAGATAGATTTAAATATAAATCACCTTATACCTCAATTCATTAAAATGCCTCTTTGGAGACGATCACAAGTGTTGATGAAATATCTTGGACTCCACAAAAACCCAATAGGAAATCATGAAACCAAATCCTTCAATGAGGAATGTTGTAGTTTACCACAATGTTGGATTAAGGAAGAAAGAGAAGAAGAAGACTTGAAATACTTGATGTCTTCCTTGCACTTGAATCTCTTGAATGCATAATGGATGAATGATAGATTTCATGTATATGTCTCTTGATCAATAATTTTAGGTGCATAATGGATTTAATGGATATGAAAATGAGGGGGAGAGGTCTCCTATTATACACATTTTGGGGCCCAGATTTTGCAAGGCTAACCCCAATTAAGCACCAAGGAGAAACACCCCTGCATTGGGCCTTGAGCCCACTTAAATGTAATACCCTAGGACAAGGTTGACTTAGTTTGACCTATTCTAATAAAATGCTGACTTAATTTGACCTTGTCCAGGCATACTTTCTCAAACTTTTCCTGGCACCTAGGGTTGTGTGCCAAGAAGGGGGTTTGAAAACCTCAATCCATCAATAAATTAGGACAAATCCCAAAATTTGAAAATGCATGTAAAGAACCTATGTGGAAGATGAATTATTTGATTGGATAAAAAATGGGAAATCATGCATAGAAGCTAGAGCCATTCTCGAGTTTTGAACAAATAATGTTGATTTGTAATAAGGGTGCTTACTTTTTAGGATGGTATTGTGATATACATCTCAAGTTAGGTAAATATTTACCAACACCTTCTTGCCCAGTCATAACTAAAATACCTGTAAAAGAAGTAGAGAAATATAGTGTGCCTATCTCATCTAGTCAACCAAGTTAGATAAAATAATTAGGATAGTTCCAGAAACCTAATGCATTACCTCCTTTCCCTCAAAGATTGGAGAAGGAAGTGAAAAATAGAATGAGGAACCTACATTTTATCTTATATACAAATTGAATAATCTTTTTGTTTAGATCCCTCTATTCCACACCATCAAGGATGTCCCAATTTAAAGAAAAGATATCAAAGAGGGTTGATTAAAGAAACTAGGAAGAAAGAAAAAGGATCTCCAAATAGTTCATATAGTAGGTCAGTTAGTAGATATAATGCTTGGAAAGGTATCTATTCCTAAGTAATCTGATCCTGGTAGTCCTGCGGTTGGGGTTGTTAAAAATGGAATTGAGTCCAAAATGCCTTAATAGATCTAGGTGTTGTCATCAATGTCATGACAAAGGATATCATGAAGCATCCCAACATCACTAATTTAAGACCTATTCCTACTATTCTAAATTTAGCAGATAGTTCTACTATTAAACCTGATGGCATGGTAGAGGACCTTGTAGTAACTGTGGATTCTTAGGAATACCCAGTTGACTTTATGACTCTTTCTCTTAAAGAAACTCTGGGAGGGTATCCTATTATTTTGGGAAGACTTTGGTTGGCTATAGAAGATGAATTTTTAGTGTATAGGTAAGGATACAGGACCATTTCTAATGGCACGACTACTAAAAATATTTCTCTTTATCCTCCAGCTCAGCCTTAGCCTAATTTAAGACAACTAGTGTGGCCAAATATAGGGGAAGAAATGGATGAAGTCAATTTAGTTACATAGCTTATGATGATAAATATGGATCCTTCACTATAGCTCCAAGAAGAGGATGAAATACCCTCCAATATCATTCATAAAAACTATAGAGTAGATGAGAAACCATTGAGTCCACTATATCCTACATGTCCATTGTAGAACATCCTTCCTACTTCCTATTCACCTAAATTTCCTGTAGCCAAGGACATGCTTCATACATTGTTGCTGCATGAAGTGAAAATTTCATGCTTTAATGAATAATCCATGATTTATTTGACTAAGTAAGTGGAATTTTCACTAGTTAAATGCTTGAATATTAACAACAAACTCATTGACAATCAACATATGTCTTTAACAAAATTTCTTACGTCTCATCAGGAAGTATTTGCATGGGATCACCATGATATGAATGGTTTGGATCCTAAGTTGTGTACTCATAGAATCTGCATCAAAGAATATTGAAGACATGTGAGGCGGGAACAAAGGAGGATCAACCCTACATTAAGACAAATAGTAAAGGGATAATCACAAAAGTTACTAGATGTAGGATTTATTTACCCAATTTTTTATAGTCAATGGGTATCACCTCTTGTTATAGTCCTTAAGAAGGGGGGAAAGTGGAGAGTGTGTGTGGCTTACAAATATCTTAATATTGAAACTAAAAGGGATCATTTTCCACTCCCTTTCATAGACCAAGTAATGGACTCTCTAGAAGGTAAGCAATACTTCTCATTCAAAGATGGTTTTAACGGATACAACTAGATAAGGATTGCACTGGAGGAACAATAAAATACAACATTTACATGTCCTTTTGGTTCCTATGCCTACTTTTTATTCCCATTTGGATTGTGCAATGCTCAAACTACAATTTAGAGAATAGTCATCAGTATATTTTTAGACATCTCACATGACTACATGGAAATATATATGGGTGACTTTATTCCTTATGCTTCCAATTATGAGGAACCCTTGAGCACCTTGAATTTTTTTTTACAAAGGTGTGAAGATCATAATTTTTCCATGAATAGTGAAAATTATTTCATGATGATGAAGGATGGAGTAGTGCTAGGTCACTGCATCTAGAAATAAAGTATGCAAGTTGACCCTGCAAAGATTAAGGTCATTCTCAACCTTTCAATCCATGTTAAGTAGAATAATGTCAGGAGTTTCTTAGGATATGAATTTTATTACAAAATTTTTATAAAGGATTTCAAAAATATGGAAATACCATTGTAAAATTTATTGACCAAATATGTTGACTTCCAATGGACACCACAGTGTGAAAATGCATTTTCTGATTTAAAGAAAGTATTGAGTACTCAAGAACCTTTTAATAGAGGGCCTAATTGGGAAATTGATTTTCACATGCATACAAATAAAAATACATCATATTATGCTATTGTAGTATTCCTAGGGAAGAAAGAAGCAACTATGGAGATTGTTATATACTTCGTCAGCAAAACCTTGTAGGGACCTTAATTCAACTACATTGTAATAGAGAAAGAGATGTTAGCACTCATCTATGTACTCAATAAATTCATAATTTACATTACAGGATATCAAATCTTTGTCCATACAGATCATACAACCATTAAATACCTCTTGAAGAAGCCTTAAATCATAGGAAGGTTAGAAATATGGTTTTTGTTGACGCAGGAGTTGATATTACCATAGTGGACAAACTAGGCAGGGAAAATGTAGTAGTTGATTTCTTATCTAGACTAACAACCAAGGATGATCCAAAAGTCATTGATGAATCATTTTTAGATGAGAATATATTCTTCATTAGTATTCATACACCTTGGTATGCTAATATTTTATCTATTTGCAAATAGTCATCTCACTTTTCACTAAAGGAGAAGAGGTTACTTATTCTAAAGAGCTTCAATTTCTCATGGATAGAAGGATGCTTGTTTTAAACTAGACCAAAACAAGTGTTGAGAATGTGTGTAAAAGAGGATGAAACTTATAAAATTTTGCATACATGCCATGATGATCCATGTGGAGGGTATTTTAAGCCAAAAGAAAAACAATTAAGATATTGAGTATAGGATACTATTGGCCTGCCCTTCATAAAGATGCAGCCAAATATGCAAGTAAGTGTGATAGATGTCAAAGAATTGGTAGACCAATTAAATCAGATGAAATGTCAATATATCCAAAAGTAGTAGTAACACCATTTGACAAGTGGGGACTATATTTTATAGGACCTATTGATCCTCCATCCAATCGTAAGTCTTAAATATTAGTTTGCACTGATAATGTACCTAAGTGGGTTGAAGTTAAGGCCATGAAACATGCAAGGGACAAAAAAGTTGTAGAGTTTCTCTACGAAAATAATTTAACAAGCTATAGAGTTTCAAGAGAGATTTTAATAGACCAAGGGGCTTAGTTTACTTGCATGCTTATTAAATCCTTGGTGAATGAATACAATATCCAACATAGAAAGTCAACACCCTATCGCCCGCAAGAAAATGGACTAGTTGAGATCATAAATAGGGAAATAGAAGTCACCTTCACAATGACATTGATTGTGCATAAGAAAGATTGGGCAGGTAGACCTCTTGAAGTAGTATGGGTATATAGGTCATCATGGAAAATAATAAATGATTTCACCCCTTTTTAAATGTTGTATGGTAAAACAACCATGATTCCAATTAACATTGAGAATAAAACCTTAATAAAATTTCTTGAGCTTGACATGGATATCTCTACAACAAAGAAGGAAAGGCTCATGCAATTGAATCCTCTAGATGAATTGAGGAAATCAGCTCTACATCATACATAAGTAGTAAAAAACCAAAGGATCAAATGGCATGATTAGTACATCAGGGAGAGAGGTTTCAACTAGGATATTGGGCACTCCTCTATGACTCTAGATACAAGGAAAACATGGGCATGTTACAGACAAGATGGTTGGGGTATATGAAATTGCATAAGTTTTTCCCAATGGAGTTATCCAACTTACAAAAATTGATCCCATGAAATTCAAGTATTTAATCAATGGTCATCAGTTAAAACTTTATCAAAAACTGGCTTCTAAGGAGGCATTCCTACAAAAAATTACTATAGTTCATAGTCATGATCTTCCTGTAACTACAGAAAGTCAACTTCGTGTCCCACCTTCTACTGAATAAACTCAATACATGCACCATAATAAATATTTCCACCTCTTGTGGAAATACATTTGTCCATTAATAAATGCACCACATTTTCATCTCTCTCTCCACTCGTCTTCCACAATCATTGCACATCCATTTCATTTCACTCTCTACCTAGTTTAATAGTTTAGCATGCATCCAAATTCATTGATGAGAAGATAACCTGCATTAATTACAAACTAGGTATGTAATTATCAGTAGGTTTATTTATTACTTCAGATACATTTATTTATCTATTGCTTTATCCATATGAATGTTCATATAAAAAATTTCATATGAATATCCTACAACATTTTAATGACATGTGTGACCACCTCTCAAACTTTTGGTTGCAGAGGGGGGTAGTACACATGTTTCACATCATCCAAGTCACTAATTTTTGGAACTACATGTCAATATGTCACTTATTAATTCAAAATATTATTAGCCTAAGCTAAAGTGATAGGTTACATATAGTGTGTGTGCTTGATGTGACCCTTATTTAAATTTTTGAACCTTCTTGTGGTACGAATTTCATCGCCATTCCTTTTAATGATTTTTTTTGGTATGAATGAATTTTAATGACATAATTATGATAAAAGAGAGGAATTGGATGAATTTTGTTTTGGCAGTAGTGCAAAAACTTTGCAAGTAGCTACAAAAGGTTAAGTTGCAGGAAGTGGTTTGTAACTGTTCTTGGAGCTTGCTAGTTTTAGAGAGAATTTTCCATTTTTAGAACTATTTGGGTATATTCTTTGGACAATTGAGGGATACAAGCCAAAGTTAGAGCTATGGGAGTTCATCCTATATGTAGTGAGCCTATGATTCACACCATGATTCTTCAAGATCCAGTTTTTGAGCCAAGGTTTAGGAAATGTGGGTGGATTGACTACTTCCTAAAGATAAATAGCTTTGATAGAAGCATTGCATTATAATTTTCTCAAATATTTTTAGATTTTGAAGTAATGGTTAAGGGATTGAAAGTAATTACAATCAAGGAAAGAATAGATGAAGTATCAGGGTCACCTGTAGGCACTGAAAATTACCCTAAATTAAAAAATGCTTGGTCTAAAAGAGCTAAGTTTACAAGACCTCGTGACCCTCTGTTGAGAGTAGACAACCAAGGGATTTTACTAGAGACTAGCTACATGAGGATCAGGATAGACCACCCTAGGAGATTGCAAGATGAAGAAAATAATGAGGAATCTAGTACATGTTCGAGGACTAGTAAGAGATGTGGTTGGGGGAAATGATGAGCCTAATTAATGGCTCTCTTTTTTTTATCTAATTCTTTCATATTTTGATGGTTTTGTCAGTGGTTAAAACTAAAGCTATTGTAATTTCTAGTTTTCAGTTTATTAAAGAACAATTTTAGCTATCTTAGTATGTAACCACTTTTTGAATAAATAAGATGATATTATAAATTTTAAAGTATTTAGGTGAGTTTTGAAAATACTCACTAAGGGGGCCCACTTAGTAAGTATTTCAGTCTTAGTGTTTAGTATGTATTTTTATCCAGTACTTAGTTATTGTCTAGTTATTTGATTGTTCCTGCAACCATTGGAAATCCCTTCCTATGTTTGTTCATGTAGCCAAAGTAGACATATTAGTTCATGTTTGTTTTCCACAAATTTAATTTCTATTAATATTTTGAGATCAGTTTATATTTTATTTGTTGTTAAGTCTCTCATCTATTTCCTTTCCATGCACTTTATTTCCAACATTATTTCCTTTTCAGTTATAGGTAGTATGACTACAAGTGGATTCCTAGTGCATATAATTTGCTGACCCATTTCACGTATACCCCCCCGGGTTGACAAAAAATTAGCCTTCCTGATCTTAGATAGGTACTAAGCATTGATATCCAATCTCTAAATTAAGGTTCTAAGGGCTTAGTTATTGAAACCATTAAAGGAGACCAACAATGATCTAGTGACGTGATCATCGTATGTATTAAAATGTCATAGCATTGGTCATTCCATATTCTAATCCTCAATGTACAATTCATTTAAATAAATATTTCATTTAAATATAAAGCATTAAAATAATCATTTGCAGCAATATAAATATATATCAATGAAAGTTGGAAACTGGAATATCCAACAACATATACGGAAAAATATAATAAGAAATCATATATAATCGTCATAATATAATAATTGAATGTTCTCAAATGTAAACTACACCAGATATCATCATAAAACATCAAGTCACGTTAAATATTATCATCATGCAGATATGATCAAAATGGTAAACAAAAACATAATCTAATCATCTAAATCAGCTATGATACTGGTAACCAAAATAATATATTGTTAGTGAATGCATCTCATCATGTGTATAATCACAACATAATAAGTCTAACTCAATTCAAAATAATGTGGTACATAATGCAACCATGGGAGGCACTAAAATACATCTTTCAGATCTTTTGTTTACTGGCTTAGCATTGGGGGACACCATGATATTTTGAACCTCTACCAACTCATCAATACCAATAATTTCTTCATATGCCCAAGTGAAAACATCATAATATTGATGTAGAAGGTTAGAGTGTGACTTAATTTCCTCTATATGGGAGATAGTTTCCAACCTTAATTATTCTTATGGGATATTTATGATCCATATTAATGTCAATAGTATCTCCTTTGATGAGATTAATATGGTTCTCTAGATGTGGTATGAAATTATTTTCAACATCATGAGATAGATTTGCCCCTACATCATCATTCTTAATGGAATCTCCAAAGTATGTATGAATCTCCAAGAAATAATGGAATTGATGTTTCTGATGATAAGGGGGTAATCCATCATAGACTCCCAAAAATTCCTCAAGATCTTTGTCTAAGGAGAAAAAAACAAGGGGAACCGTATTAGATATTTCACTAGTATCTATGTATTCAGGGTGAACTAACTCAAGAGGCAGAGACTCAGAAGTAATCATATTAATATTCGAACATGGTTATATCTTTCATAATGTATAAAAATATCAAAACCTAGTATTATGATGTTTGAGGTCTAGTTCCAAAGTAATTCAGATACCTTCCTCATTGGAAACACATCCTCTACCACCATAGCCAAATTTTGAGATCAACTGATATCTCAGCCCAGAGATCAACTAAAGTTCCTTGGAACTTGGAGGATTGGTGTATAATAGATGATTAACATGGTAAGAATAATTGGTATTTATAGAGGCATAATCCTTTTTGTATCCACAAAGAAGGAGATTTTTGGAATTTTAAAGTGGATAGGGTTTACCTTGTGTTCACCAACATGAGAATCAATGAAGTACGTGGATCCCTTGTTGTCACCTGAACATGTATTAATATTTATTGAAGGAGGTTCTTCAGTTGATTCAATAGGAGTAGGATTAGGATCCTCCACCTTGGGTGTACTTTTCTTGGTTGGATCTTCCTTAGAAGGATATGGTTTCCCTATGGGGTCTTCTTTTTGGGACCATCTTCTCATAAGTTTCCACATTTAGTCATGTCAAAGAAGAGGATTTTGGCATATTAGAAGGCATAAATGGGATGCAAATTTGAAGGGTGGGAGAAATAAAGGTTTTCACCACTACCACCATTTGGTATAAATGCATGTCGCTAAGGTCTTCCTTGATTATGACCACCTGACTATTGGATACAAACTTAAAAGACCCATGTAAGGTAGATGATGCAACACCCAATACATGAATCTAAGGTCTGCCAAATAAAATATTTTAAGGTAGTGGTATTGGAATAACATACACCAAGGTGTGTATCATAACTATTCCAACCTTTAGTAGAAATATAACAGTACCCACAATATTTTTTCCAATGTTGTCAAAACCTCAAATGAATAAGGAAGATGCATCCAATGAGTTCTTATCCAACTTAATATTGGGTAATAGATCCAAAAAAATAATAATGAGTGTTGATATAGTATCAACATAATGAACACAAAATAGGCTAGGAGGCAAAGAAAGATAGTAATAAAATGGTCCTATCCTCTCTAGGATCTCAAATGGCCAAAAAAATGAGGTGCCAACTTTGAACCCTTTCCATAATGGATTGGACTCTTCTGCGAACACACTCTCAAAAAAACTCTATCTCCAATTGTAAACTACATATCCATCCTGTGAGCATCTTCATACTTCTTCTTCCTATCCTATGAATTCATCAAATTCTCACAAATATGCTCTACCTACTGATCCATATCTCAAAGCATCTCTGGACCAAGGAGAATAAATTCCTCAAATCTATCCCAACTCAAAGGTGTACGACAAGGATGTTCATACAAAGAATGAAAATGTGACATGCCAATAGAGCTATGATAACCATTATTATATGCAAACTCAACTAGGTACAAATAGTCCTCCCAATGAGTCTGTCTATCCATGAGATACATCCTCAACATATATTCTAGCACCTTATTGACCCACTATGTCTGTCCATTGGTCTTAGGATGGTATGTTGAACTAAAATTCACTGTGGCAACAAGATCATGTTGTAAGTCTAAAATGTAGAAGTGAATACAAGATCTCGATCTGAGATAATCCTATGAGGAATACCATGTAGTTGTTATAATAGTCCCAAAGGATAATTGAGAGGGGGGGGGTGGGGGGTGAATCAGTTATCAGTAACTTCAGTTATTTTTACTTCTTTAACTTTAGTATACAACAAAGTAAATGCATAATCAAACAACACAGTACTCAACAATCAATTTGATTACGGGGAAACCAAATGGTAAAAAACCCGGTGGGAATTAGCACCCACAATAAACTATACTTGTTTGTAGTAATCCCTGTTAGAAGATATTTCAACCCTGTTAGGAGTTGTACAATACAATGCAATAAGTATAGTGACCTGGTTAAGGGTCAGACCCTGTTAGGAGTCTTTTATAAATAACCCTGTTAGGGGTGGTGGACTCACTCTCCAAAAGCTCACTGCTTGATGGTGAAGGCTACAACCTTCTGAATAATAGATATGCACTATATCTGATGATGAACTATAGAGTAGACCTGATATCTTGATCAGCTCTAGTGTATTACAATCTTTCACTTCTTCTTTACATAGATCCTTGATGAATGAACCAACTCTAATAATCTGCTCTGTACATCTTTCTTTCTTTTCGCATCATTCACACTTGGCACATCACAATTGAACTACTATAAGTATCTTCTCCAAACTAGAAGGTCATGTTGGCTCTTAGAAAAACTTCATCAATAGCTTAGTCAGCTTAACTAAGCACACAAACAATATTAAGTCCACGCAAGTCAATGTTGAACAGACGTGACACTTCACTGAGTCGGCCTCACCAAATTAGCCATAAATTTGCAATCATATTGAAACAAATTTGGCGCCTTTGGATTTATATAAAAAACTCATAATTAATCATGCATATACAAACACATATCCTAAAGATAGGTGCAACTCATGAAACATGTTATATACGTCGGCCCTAAACCGTTATACTTCCAGAACTGTAACTGCCAATAACATAATTGCATAACTTTACTGAAACATCATATCTGGGTCTACGTGTATGAAAATAACATAATAAACATGTCAAAAACATGTATCTATCCATGCAAGTCTTCATTTCATCATTTAGATAAGTTCATATAGAATTACTACTGTGTATTATATGTTGTCATCAATGACAAACATACAATCAATCAACTGCTCTAAATCAAATCTCCAACAATATCCCCCTTTGACATAGATGGCAACATATGATATCAAAAACATCCTCTGTTCATGGTGTCCTCTATCTTTTACAATCTTCTCAATATCCTCATCAAAGATTTCTCTAAACTGCTGCAATTCCTCTGTCTGTGTTTTTGTTCTAAGTATATACTCCCCCAGAGTATATGCTCCCCCTTAGTACATACTCCTCC